>JARVLU010000255.1:24452045-24465432 GCA_031762415.1 Simpsonichthys santanae
AAAAAAAAACAAACAAACAAACAAACAAAAAATTAACAAAGCTAAATAAACCAAAATATTGAAGTAAATTTTTGACTGTGCAACTTTACAAATGGCACCACATAGTTTCCTGTGATCTAAACTGCTTTAATGAGATGTCAGAGGCAGAGCACAAATCTTTCAGGTTGCACTTGCTCTCTCCCAACCACCAGTCTAACAGAAAGAAGAGAAATCCACTTATTTCCCATCATATAAAAACAAAGACAGCTGTTTCAAAAATTAGTGAAAAATACAAATGATCATTGCTTAGCTCTTGAGGTAAAACAGTATTGAGACAAACATTTTTAACAAGTAACAAGAGTTAACAGGTTAACTTGCCACCAGGCAGATAACAAGATTTATTAATTAGCTAACATAAACTTGTCAGGATCCATGCTAATTTACAAGGAGAACAACAACAGGATATTCAGCATAAACCCTTTAATTTTAATAATTTATTAAATGCAGCTGGTGTTCTTTCATTACTGTATATAACTAGAAAATCCCATAATTTAAAAAAGTCCCAGTGGTTCCCTAATGTTTCAGAAAACTGTTTTGGTTTTAGTAAGAATACAACCCTTGTTTTCTTTTTATAGTAAGAATACATACACATAACTAAAGGGGGCCATGTAGAGGTAGGGCAACCAACTTGGGACCATAGAGTCACTGGTGCAACTTCCCACCTTACCCACATGTCGGGCTGTCATTGAGCAAGACACCCAATCCCTAACTGTTCCACCTGCATGCATCTCACATGTGATGGATGCAGAGAACTAATTTAATCATTCTATGGGAACGTACGATGACAATATTGTACATACCACTTTATTTTAATAAGGATTTTTGCTCAAGATTGTTATAACATCAAAGTCAGAGCAGTCTCATTCTGGCTCATGTCTGGTGAGAACAGCACAGACAAAATGCTCAACGGGTGACGCAGAGATTGGATTTAGTGATGGGGATTATGACTCTTTTCTGAGATTTGGATAATTAAACTCAGCCTATGAAGAGGAGACACTTTCAACTTCACTACTTTCAGCTTCAATAATTAAACTAAGCTTTGTTGAGTATGTTTACATGCATCTTTATGAACTGTTCAAAGTTATCATTTTTAAGATTAAGTTCTTTTAATGCACTAATTTAAACTCTTATTTCATACTTGTGCCCTTTTCACATTTTACTGGTATGATCCTGTTTTGTCTTTGCATTTAATTGGTTACGTGATAATACTGAGCCTTACAGCTAAACTCTGCAATACAAAATACTCATTACTTGAAAACATAAGATAAAATAAATAAGGAGTCAGCTTCCATCGTTCACTGAAATGATCAAGCAGAAAGAGATGGCTGTTTAGATCTCTAGTTTTATATTTGTTCCCGAGTGACAGAAACTGTTGGACTGTGTGTCCCTGTGGCTGAATGGGACACAGAAACAGCAACAAGTAGACAAGAGCTTAATTGAGAAAGGGAAGGACAACTTGGGCAAAACTGCACTAAAAAGAAAAACAAGTTCACCAACATTGTACCTCTATGTTTTCACTGTTTGCACTTCTTAACAATCTGCTCTTTGACAGAATCTCTCTGAAACCAGTGTCTTGTTGCATATTTCGCTCTTTTTCATGCGTGTTTCGTGGTCAGATCGTTGCAGCCTTTTCCTTGACTTTTCATCCACTTACACCCCCTGCTGAGACTCTTCTGCCGAGCTCATGTAGCATAAGCGTTTGATTTACATCTGCTGCATTGTATAAAGACAGCCAAGATGGAGGCTGCCTTTGACCTGCACTGGTAGCAAAAGTGGAAGAGATAAAGAAGGTCTGTGTTTCCCGGCACCACTGCAGATTTATCTCTCTGCTTACGGCTCTGATTTTATTGCCTGGCCAGTCTAAACTGGACACCATGTCTCCTGTCTCTTTCTCTCTCGCTCACTCAAACTATAATAAGGCACCTGGTTTTTCTATGCATGTTTGGGCGGCTATAAATTTGTCACATTGCTCCATAAAGCTGCTTAGGGCATGGCTCAACAAATATTAAGCAAGAAGAACATAAATAAATAACGGCTAAATATAATAGAAACTCTCATTTGGAGGGAGACAACATTTCTGCTCATGAAGCCCTGCTGTAAAATATTTACATCTGAGTCTCTGATTTGGACACTGCAGGGAGTCTATGGGAGTCTCTGCAGAACAAAACACATTTCTCCTCTGCCTCCTCTTTGCTAACGAGAGTGCCACACTCTGCAAACTACTAGGATAACCTTTAACTAACTAACTAACCTATAAATAATCATAACTAACCTTGGATGGCAAAGCTACACCATTTAAGTATAAGTGTGTAAAAATCATTGCTCTTGTCCTGTGTGATTCTGGATCATTTTTCTGTAGTTACATTTGGCCCTAAAAACCCCGACCCGTCCCGGCACTAGCCCAGAAGCATTTTTTCTGAGCCCGTCACGACCAGACTAATTACCGGTAATTGTAATTACAGGCCCGAACTCAAAAATGAAAACTCCCAATTTTTTTATTTTTTTTTATTAAGCTTTTACCGCTTTTGTAAACAAATCAGTTTGACACGATAGTTTTAAAAATGTAACAAAAGGAAGATATAATATTTCTTGTTTATTAACAAGTAACCAAATGGATACTAACATACAAAATGAATAGCCTAAAAAAAATAACTCTAAAGCTAGACTATTACACAGATGAACAAAATGATTTTTAGAGCAAAATGATTTGGCAAAATATAGAGCAAGGCTATTTTAACTGAAAGCACTGCTCGCTTCAGCTTTTTTTAGTTCACATGCTGCTACTTCCTTCACTGCAGATGACAGCAGGGTGTGGAGCAGAACGCGCGCGGCCGATGATCCGGCTGTCCATCTGAAACTTAACGCAACTTTTTTCCCCCTCTTTCAACCGGCCGGTCGGACTTGAGCGAACACCTGACACATTAGCAGGTTTCACTGTGCTGGCTTTGTAGAGTGAGTTCTCCCATTTTTAGCTTTTGTTTAACACTTTCCAGCTCCATTTTGTCACTTGTTGTGGGTCAATTGCAAACCCTCAGATGCATGATAAGAGCTAATAGTGGGCGGGGCCACATGCACAATTAAAACCACATCAAAAGCCCAAGCCCGACCCGGCCTGCCCATCAAGCACATAATTTTGGCCTGTCCTGGCCCAAATTTCAGATTAGGCTAAAATTATGTGCTGGATGGGCTTGAGGGTAAGATTATGTTGGAAACAGCTCTAGAGATAAATCTAACAAGGTTGAGTCAGGTACGCTGGATCGGTTCTTCTTGTTTAAACATTTTGTTTTTATCCAAGACTTTCAGTCTGAGGAGTTTCAGTAAACTGTTTTATAAACAGCACCTCCTCAAAGTGGGTCAACAAAGGTGCTCTTTATAAGACTGAGTTTGTTGCAGCTCCTCAGACTGAATAATTCTTTGGGCTAAAAGATGAAATGTTTCAATGAGAAGAACCCATCCAGAGGACCTGACTCAACCTTGTTAGATTCATCTACCTGGATTATTGAGCATGCATCAAGCTGCATCAAGCTATATAGAAGAAATCTAAAGTTAAAAAAAAAAAAAAAAAAAATACCAGGCGGTTTGATTCAAATCGACACATCTGATCAATTCTTGGCTGAATTCCTGTATACTAAGTGCTCAGCAACATCTCTGGTAAAAGTTCCAGCTTGTATGTTTCTCCTTGATTTTTGTATGGTTTTTATCATATTTGCAGCAAAAGCCCTCTGATCCTGTCAGACTCAACAGTTTGGGGTGTTTTACCTGCATACATTTACATTTTTTAAGGTATATTCATTGCTAACTGGTGTTTGTTCAAGTCACATCACTTCAATATTGATTTATGTGCTTAGGATTATTATTTATGAATCCATCCTGCCTTTTTTTTTTATTTTCACAGCTGGTGATGTTTTCTTTCTAAGTTTGTTGTACTTGATTTAATCCATTCTTCCTTCATCTGGTAAAATGTCCATCTGTAAGAAAAGCCCTACATCATGTTTGGGTAAGCCTGGTGCCTAACAGAGAGCTTTTTGTTTTTAAAAATTATTTGGCAAACATTGCAATACTTTCAGCTGCAGTTCACTGGACTTGCTCATAAAAAGGCTTTTTTAGATGTTCAGTATCAAACCCCAATGCTTATTATGTGGTAAATATGAGTGTGTGCTTCATATATTTATTTTATATGTGTATTCGTTAATTAATAGAGGTAATGTATGATGTATAATTTAGTACATTTTTCTTATGTCTCTTGTGGATTAGTGCAGAGAATGCTAAATTTTGTTTAGGTTTATTTCATTTCTTTTGTCAAACATGGTTTTGTTAGTTTTTTAAGCAGTTCTCTCAGAGTGTCTGACAGCAGAGATGAATTAATTCTGAGGAATTGGTACTTTTATATTAATACAATAAGAAACATGTGTATTCTATTAAATGTATATGTTTAGTTAGATATTCCTGCCTTGTGTACATCTGTCCAAAAAATAAAATAAAATAAAATAAAATAAAACACTTTTTAAGTTTGTATGACTTTAAGGGCATCACTTGTTAAAATGTTTCCAACAAATGCTTACAGGAACAAGACTTCTGACGGAGAGTTTAAAAAAGTTTTACAACATTGAATTTTTGTGCCATCTGGGCCTTTTTGATTATGATCTTCCCAAGTCATAGTCAACAAATACTTCCCAAAATCTAAGTTGTGTTTGCTTTCTGTTCATTATAAAAATGTATAAAGGATGATTCAGATGTAAAAAAATGAATAGCTGACTTAACTTTAAGCATTTTAATAACAGTTCATCTTTCCTTCACGTCATGTTCAAAAATAAAAATACTGACCTGCTGCGCCAAAACTTTTTTTTTAAATCATACTATTACTATTTGACCTTCTACAACTTCACTTCAGATCATTCTTTCAATAAAGCTGTTTCGTCAAGAAATATTCCAGCTTTATGAAATCGCACCAGCCATTTACTTCCACAGACACACACGTGCGCATCAGAGCAAACCAACGCGCCAAACAAGAAGCACACAATTAATCACGCAGCAAACAGAAGAAAGAGCTAACAATGAGGATTTAAACAACTGTGAGACAGTTTCAAGTGGGAAGCCTTTTCTGAAAATCTCAGTGGAATAAAAGATAGAGACAAATGACACCAATAGCTTAAGGGCTCCCATTGTGCACCCTGTTCATGCATGGGTGTGAGGAGGCTGACATGTGAAGCTGAGCCTGTCAGTTTATCAACAGCAGCAATTTTTCACCCTTGATCAGCCAACCGTGGAGGCATTTCAAATGAACTACCTGCATTCCAGCAGCATCAGATAGAAGACAAAAGGTGAGCGCTCAGTAAATTATTGTACCTTCTTTGCTTTTGTCTCCACACCTTTCTTTCTGTCACAAACTCTTCCAGCCCTCTGTTTCTCAGACCTCTCAGTCTTGTCTGATTGGCTTCACCGTGACAGACACATTAGCCATTCACAGAGCGGCAAGCGCCATGTGGACAGTGGACTGTGCCCAGAAAAGGAGCAATATGCTGTCACGGTAAAAATATACAAACAAATAAAACAACTCGCAAATGCTGTCTTTTGCATGCGCGCACGTGTGGTAATCCCATTGTGACCCCACGTCAAAGGAAACAAATGATGCAGACAAAAAGCGGGCGCCTCTCAATGTGGCAATCCAGTGTTTGGAACCCTGGCACCATATGGGCTCTCCATTGTTGACAAAACAGCCTAAGGATATTAGCACTCGTAATTTGCATATGTGGAAGCCACTTTCGCAATTGTTTTTTTTTCTTTTGCCATCTCTCCAGCCAATAAAAGTGCCATCATTGATCTGCGTGCGATGACTGGGAGGCGTGCTGGAGACGATTTGTAAAGTCATCCGTTTCCTGTCATTTGGAAACAACTCAGACACGACTGACAGCAGCCGGAAGAAATCCCATGGTGATCTTACCTAGTTGCAGCTCCATGGTGCTGATCTTGTTTTCTGTGGGAAACAGGATCTTTGGCGGCTTGTCGGTCAAAGGGGCTGAAAAAGAAAACAGACACGATTTGAAATATGCAGACAAATGATTAATGTTCTATCTACGAAGAGGGAAGTTACACAATTTACGGTTTCTTTGTCAAAATACGTTTGTCGCAATTTTGCAATCACAGGTCTGCAGAATCAGAGTTGTGATTATTCAAGCATTACTACTCTAGTAAGAACATGGCACCATTTAATCTGTGTAAGTGTTCGGTATCTGAAGAGCCATCATGGAAAATGTGTGTGCCTCGGTGAGAGGGAGCAGCTGATGCTCTAATGATGCTAATCATCCATACGGTGGTTGTCAGACCTGCTGCTTAAGTTTCTTCTCTGGGGAATGTCAGAACATGCAGCAGTATTATTGTTCCTAAAAGCCTTTCTGTGTTCTTCAAGAGAGGCTGCATTATTTGGGGGTGAAGGTGTTGCTAAAACAGGACAGTTCCTTCATTTACACAATTAAAGAGGTACATGACGGAAATAAAAGGGACAGCTGTATATTTAAACTTTTAGATGTCTTGATGGTGACTGTACTTATATAGTACTTTTCTATCAATATACTCAAAGCCCTTTACACTACAATCTGTCCTCATTCACCCATTCATATAGCACTCTACTATTTCTATACACAATCTGAATCTGTAGACACTAATCAGCGCTTTAGATCACATTCATACATTGATGGGATACACATCTGAGGCAATGAGGGGTTCAGTGTCTTGCCCAGGGACACTTCAGCATGTGACACCTGGTGGAATCGAACCCCCAACTGGAGGATGACTGCTCTAACCACTCAGCCACAGCTGCCCCCAAAACAACCAACAAAACAACCAACAAAACAACCAACAAAACAACCAGGTACTCAATTACCCACAAAAAGACAAGCACCAGTAATGACCTGTACAGAGTTGAACAAGTCATTCAAAAGCCCCAATTGTCCATCCATCCATCCATCCATCCATCCATCCATCCATCCATCCATCCATCCATCCATCCATCCATCCATCCATCCATTATCTTTACCCGCTTCTTCCTTTTCAGGTCACAGGGGTCACTGGTGCCCATATCCAGCCATCACTGTGTAAAAGATGGAGAGCGCCCTGGACAGGTCTCCAGTCCATCACAGTGACACATAGAGACAAACAAGACCAACAATCATTAACTCTTTCATTCACACCTAGAGACAATTAAGAGTTACCAATCAGCCTAACATGCATGCTTTTGATTTGTGGGACGAAACTGGAGTATCCGGAGAAAACCCACGCATGCACAGAGAGAACAAGCAACATCTACCCAGAAAGGTCAGAGCTGGGATTTGAACAGGCCACCTTCTCACCAAGAGGCAACAGCTCTACCAGCTAAACCACTGTGCTGCCCAGCACCAATTGTCATTTGGTAAATGGCATCATAAAGACGTGAGCCTCTGATTTTAACCATTAAATTGTCTTCAATACTATCATGTTGATCAGTTGACTGGTTAAACAAAAGCCTAGTGGGTACAGATCAAGTAATTTGTATTTATTTATTTATTTGAAGTGGTGGGTTGGGGTGGAGGGTGATTGTTCTGGTCCCCCAAACAGTATTTTATTATCTTTTTACACTGGTGTATCTTCAGTTTCACGTTGCGTAGTTACTCTGACAGAAATACTATTATATTCCTACCAGATGTGTGGTAGGCTGCACAGAAAGCATTGCAGCTAGCTTCTACTAGCTGCACTTGCGAGTATCCACACATTTTCATGTAAATACTACGTGTAAAATAGGCTCCAATTTAAATGTTTATAAATAAACATATTTTTTAAAAGATTTGAGGTACATTAAAACAGAAGAAATCAGCTTTGTTCTTAACTACGATCTGTCTTCCTGACACCAAATCTCATTTCAAGAATTCTAAACTATTGCCTAAAGCAGTGGTTCCCAATCCTGGTCCCTGAGGAACACCACCCTGCTTGTTTTAGTTGTTCCTCTGCTCCAACACATCTGCTGAACTTAAGGAAGTACTTAAACCACTGAATCAGGTGTGTTGGAGCAGAGAAACAACTCAAACATGCAGGACGGTGTTCCTCAAGGACCAGGGTTGGCAATGGCTTAAAGATCAATGATTTGCATGACTGAGAATCTACTTTTAAAATGAAATTTTAAGTCAAGAGTCTCACTTTTTTCTACTTAAGTATGCTAGCAGTTTGAAAGCCCTCTCCTGTTTTTGGCATATGTGTTTAGGCAGAGCAGCAGATTGTGTTATTCCCCATCAGTTTAGAAAAGCAAAGTGCACATGTGCTTGTTAAGCTCCTGGTTCGGCATGATGAGTCAACAATGACTGGATCTGCAGTGCAGGACAAACTATTTCTGTGACACCACATAGACTTAAACACTTAGAACTACATCTTGTTGATCACGTTTTGGTCTGATAACAGCTTTTTTCATTCTATCACATGTATCAGTCGTAGCACCTGCTTGTATAAATAGTGACTGAAAGGCTCAGTGACTTCTATGAGCGGGGCGGTCATGGGCTTTTAGGCTCAACTGTTTGCACTCCTAATAGGTAATCACACAGCACAAATTACACTGGATACTGATACAATTTTAATTACATATCAAACTGCTATACATAATTACACAATGGGTGATCCTGTAGCTAATTATGAGCCTGGAAAACAAATGGGGGACAATATGTGTCGGGAACAGAAAAGAGGAAGCAGATGTGGTAAAAAAAAAAAAAAAAAAAGTAAGGAGGCAGCTTGGAAAAGACGATGTGGAGGAAATATGAAAAATGAAAGGGAGACAAATAACAAGGAAATGTATATAAATGTGACATAACTCAGTCACAAGCATATACTCCAACTTCTCTCATTTCAACATGCTACACTTGCTTCCAGAAATTACCTTATCCTGATTACTGCATTTTTTTAAAATAGAAAATACATCATCAAGACTCACACAACATTGAAAAGACTACAGTATAAATAACTTCTAACGGCTCAGTTTGCTACAAAGCAAAGTCCAACAATCTTATACTAAATAGCATTTACCTACTTTGTATATAAACACATCTACAAAACTTTGACACAAAGCTGCATAAGCATAGTAAAAAATGGAAACTGTCTTTTTAATCTCAGCTTGCTCATAAATGGGTTGTAGAGGCAACATGTTGTAGACATCCCTCTCCCCAGTGACACTCTCCAGCTCCTCCAGGGAGGTCCCAACACAGTCCCAGGCTAAAAAGGATGTATAATGCCCCCAGAGAGTTCTGGGTCTTTCTTGAGGTCTCCTTCCAGTGGGACATGTTGAAAAACCCTCCATAAACCACCTCAGCTGACTTATTTTGATGTGAAGAAACAGCAGCTCTACCATAAGCTCCCGTTAGATGAGGAAGCTCTTCATCTTATCCCTAAGACTGAACCTGACCACACTACAGAGGGAGCCCATGTCAGAAACTTGCTCTTTCTAACATCATCCATGCTTTTTTACTATAGTTGAGGCTGGAAAGAGGACAAATCAGTAAACTGAGAGTTGCTAAATGGTTGAAAATCCATTTAAACACCTCACGAACACAGTTCGGAAACATCCTTTGTGATCCTTTGGACACTTATGTAGTAATTCACTTTTTTTCTGCCCACTAAACCCATGTTTAAACCTTAAAGATAATTTAAACACAATCACCTAGAAACATAATTTTATAGGGCAATCAGACACGTCACACAAAAAATAAATGAATAAATCTGAGACATTGTTTCCCACATGAATACATAATCTAAGACTGAGTTGCAGAGGTGCCAAGTTAAGCAGAAATCCCCAGACCTTCTGCTCTGGTATCTACTCCAGCTCACCTGGACACATTCCAAATCATAGGCCAGTTAGTTATAAGCTCTTCAGTGGACCATGAGGTCATCGCCCAATGGGATCTGTTTGAAACTATTTCCTTGGAACAAGACTTGATCAAACCACTCCTTTCATTGCAGAGGAGCAGCAACTTACTCTGTGCTCCTCCAGAAAAGGTAAGCCCCTACTGCTAAAAGTGATTTCAGCAACTGAGAAAGTTAATTTGAAACACTTTTATTTACAGTCTTTGTTTTTCATTCCTGATCCATGACAGATGGAGATTTAATATAGTTCTATGGTAAATGGAGTGTTTTGTCTTTTGGTTCAACTCTCTTACCATAACAGATTGGTCCAGTCCCTACATCACTCACTACAGACACTGTACTGATCTACATATCAATCTCCTCTTATGCTCCACTTTCATGAACTCAATTATCTCATTAACACCCCATACTTAAACGTCCACATTTGCTACAGGTACTCAGTCCCAACCAATAATTGACAAGCTACCATCTTCTGGTTGCGGCACTGTGAAAATTGCTACATGAATTAGATTAAATTAAGGGTTATCAGTCAAATATTTAATTTGGATTTTCACTGAATATTTTGATTCCATTTGTTCAATCTTGTAATGGATTATTAGCTTTATTAAGTTAATCATTTAGTTAATCATTTACCCAGACACAGTCATCCACTTGTTGTATAAAACATGACTAAAATGATGGTGTGTAACTGAGCTAATTGAAAAGGAACTAAAACATAAAATGTGGACATCTAATCTGATGGACTGCCTTATGATAGACTTGTGACCTGTCATGGGAGTCTCTCCCCCCCCCACTACACTGCTGGATATGAGCACCGGTGACTCCTGCAACCTGGAAAAAAAGAGGCAGATAAAATATAATGGATGGATCTATGATTTTACAAACTTCTATGTTTTTTTTCCCCAACATTTCAGCACTATTCTGAAAATTCAAATACGTATTAAATGCTGTCTTAAGCCCTATTTGCATGGGATTAGCTTTACCTTGGGAACACATGTAATAAATAAATTACTCATTATTATTGGTATTGTTTATCTTACTTTTTAATATAATGTTTTTAACATTTTAGGTACTTCTCTGTGAACCATATTTATCTGTTGCTGCTGTTACACTTGAATTTCCCATCTGTGGGACAATGAAGGCTGTTTCTATTCTATTCTATTCTATTCTATTCTATTCTATTCTATTCTATTCTATTCTATTCTATTCTATTCTATTCTATTCCCCAACATCTGCTTTTTATGTAGCACATTTGCCCAATATAACCAAAGTCTGAGATTTAGTTGAAATTTAAAGACATCTTCCAGATATGATGTCAATTTTGATATACGTATTGTGTAACATCCGCTAACATCCGACCATTATGGGTCGATAGGCTTTTGTTGGTCCGGTACACAAAAGGTTATTTATGCACTCCATTGCAGCCTCCATTGCCAAAAGCAAATAAAAATGCATCCAGGAAACAAAAAACAAACAAACAAAAAACAAAACAAAAACAAACAAAAAAACGGCCTAATTACGTATCGTTTCTGTCCAAAGCAACGAGATGCCTATTCACACTGGATTAGTATTATCACAGGACCCCCGGAGTTCAGCAAAATATAGTAGGCAATTTCCGGGGGAATTTTTACTTTACAAATTACTGACATGGCCGATTCGTACGATATTAACAACACAGACAATCTCCATAAATATTACAAATAGCATGTGGTCCCTAGGTAAAACTAATCCTGTGCAAATAGGGCTTTAATTATTATAAATATTTTTTATAATTTACTTCTATCAATGTTCTGTTTTATGTTTTTTCCTGCTTATTTTATAATACTAATAATGCTTTCATTATTTTGATTACCTTAACCAAGAAAATACTTAATAGAAAGTTAAAACACATACGTAAATTAGAAGGTGACAGAAACACTAGATATTCCAAATTAAGTTGCTGTGTGCTTTTTTTACTTTAAACATATATAAAATAACGACGGTATTTCAAAGCCTTAAGTGTGATTATAAAGTAGCCTTGCATGTGATGCACATGTTGGCATGCGTGTATTAACAAAGAATGGGACTGTATATAAAAACGCTTTGTAATCACTCATCCACAATCCCAATTTTGCTTGGTGGTAAAGCTCAGTGGACTTTCCAGCTGGATTATTCCAGATGACCGACAGCAGGCAAATAGCAAATTAATGAATTAAAGAGACCTGAGATGCTTGACTCACTGGGCCTTTTCTGCTAGTTGTGCCATTTGTGGCGGGGGAGGGCAGGATTTGTATTAGAGAAGGAACAAAATGGTTCCTAATGTACAAAGGAAACTGTATTAAATGTACAAATGGCTGTCACATGATAGAGACCAACACACACAGTGTGTCTCATGAAGAAACACAGAGGACTGTTGTCTTCCTGTCTCATGAAAATATTCTTAAAGTGTTTTAACCAACAGACAGTCAAACTAGAGAATGAAAAATACTTACACACATACAGTCGCTCCAAATGATAAACCTGAACATAGAACAATTTTTTTTTCTACAGCAACTAATCTCTTGCACTTTACTGCCGTGATTCTCTAGATAGCAGCAATAATAATAATAATAATAATAATGATGATAATAACAGTGACTTTCCTCTGCACTGTAGCCACCTTTGAGCCCGTTTAATTTTATTCTTGATGGCACAATATCTTCCTGTATGATTTCCTTATAAAGTCTCCTCCATAAATACAGAACTCAGTTCCAGACTTGATCAGTTCTTATATAAAGGAAGCTGTGCAGAGAGCGTGTTGGTGTCATCTAGATAAAGATAATGAAAGCAGTAATATTATTTCTTAAACTACATCACACATCCCTCACTGTTCAGCACTGCTCTACTCTCCAAATTCCTTAGAAGTGCTGAAATAAATTATCATGAGTACAAAAGAAGCCTGTATTTTACTTTGCAAAAACTGCTTAGTCATGTCCTTGCATCAAAATCAAAAGCATGTAAAATGATCTAATAATTGACCTCTTTGGCCAAATGGTAATTTTTAGGTTCCCTTTTCTGAGCTCAGGTTATCTGATAATAAAATACGTCGCCCATCAAGCTGTTTAAAAAAGGAGTTCCAGCTGTGCAGCTTCAATAATCTACATCTTTGTGAAATAAGAGTAAAGAGGAAATTAAAAGTGCCTGTCTGTCAGTTCCCCTCCTCATTTCGCTGAATATGTTAACTAACCATCAGAAGCTACACTCAACAAATCATTATCTAATAAGGACGACAAGGAGAGCAATTAAAAATGAATTTGCAGAAGAAGGAAACGGGAAGAAAAGGGGAAAGATAAAAGAGCAACAAAAAGAAAGGGACAGTGACAAAGACACAAAACGAACAAGACAGAGTGAGAAATGTATTATTGATTGTCAGACATTTACCATCATTCAGCTCGCTCAGCATGTGTGTGTGCGTGCGTGTGTGTGTGTGTGTGTGTGTGTGTGTGTGTGTGTGTGT
>JARVLU010000255.1:24533184-24548311 GCA_031762415.1 Simpsonichthys santanae
CTACTACTACTACTACTACTACTACTACTAATAATAATAATAATAATAATAATAATAATAATAATAATAATAATAATGATAATAATAAACAAACAAAAATCTGCCCTGCTGTTTTGACGCTCCCCTTCAAACCGCCTCCCTCACCAAATTATCAAAATAAATTTAATACAACTCTATTGTTTACCTCAAATTCTATAACATGTTGTATTCAAATTTTTCTTTTTTTCTTTACTTGAATATTTTCTTCTCATTTTGATCCTGAATTAAAAATAGGTCAATTTACTAAAAACATTAATTAGCCACAATTTTCAATAAATATATTCCAGAACATAATTTCTCAGCTTTCTATATCTCAAATGTGTTTTGTGATCCATTAAAACAAAAAGGAATTCATTCATTTAAGGGTTATTGAGACAACAATTTCATAATTTGGGCCTTTTAAAAGGGGCGGTGCAATAATAAGCGCTGAATAAATTTATAAAATGTTAAATGATTCAATTAATACATTATAAACTTTCTCTTACATTCACTTAATGGTAAACTCGGCTCTCTACTTCAAAACCGTGAATAGCCTCTCTAAAATATTTAACTGGCAACTCACCAGCAATAAATTTAGAACAATCTATTGCGCTTATTAATTATTTTCCTCAGCTGTTGCCAAGCAATCAACATTTATTTTCCTCTTCAGATAGTGACTTCTACATTTCACTTTAAAAAGCTATTTACTTTGTCATTTCTGGCATTCTGAACACTCAAAACCAGAGTTAATAAGATTGTTTTCCTTTTTTAATTTCCTTTTAAGAGGAATGATGGAATGAGTTTTGTAGAGGAGTGATGCTAACATCCAACTATAGGTCCAATTAAAATACATTTCTGATATCTAAAACATTTGAAGGACACAGATGCATAATAAGCTGTCGGTCACTATGTTTTCCATTAAAACATCACCTGCACTTTAAGCGCACACATATGCTGATGAAAAATTAGACAACACAACCAAATAAACAAAATAACTGATCAATCATTGTAAGTGTTTTGATTTAGGCTAAACAATGAGATCATCTGTGTTTACATTTCTGTAGAAAACACATGTTTTCACAGAAGGACTTAATAAAATACCACCATATATTAATTATGAACTAAGATCATTTGAGGACTTATTTATTACTTCAATGATTAAAAAAATGCTATTCAGGTCTGTGTGCTTGTCTCCACATTAGTCAGAAAAGCTCATCTGATTCTGAGGTGCATGAATTAAATCAAATCCCTTTTTTCGCTGCAGCTTGCATTACTTGTTTGTCTTCCTGATATTATTTGTTGTGCTTGCACTCTAAATTGTGCTGTAATGCAAAACAATGCTACATTAAACCACTGAACCTGCACCTGAGAACCATGGAAAGGATATAGAAGCAATATGGGAAATGCAGTACATCTAATTTCTCCAGGTGGATGTTGACATTAGCATACATATTGGCAAAGTAATTTCAAAGGCAACATGAAGTTTTAAGGGATAAACCAAAAAATAATACATAAAAGTGAAGCAAATCCTTAAGTAGATTTGCACAACAATCTACGCAGGTGTCCTGACAGAATCCGTTAAAATAAATAAAGAAGAAAAATAAGCAAGATTTTTTTCTAATCTGTACAAAAGGTGTCCAAGTGGTTTACTGAACCCAAAAACTTTAAGCCTGTTCCGTAAGAAACCAGGATGGGTTTGTTGTCCTTGACCAAGTTCAGCACGGCTCATTCAGATCCTTTTATAACTCTCCAATTGACTTCAAATTAACCAGAACTCGTTATAGTACAGAAATTTCCCCTGTTGTGTGTGAAAGGGTGTCACGGAGATATTAGCTTTTTGACTTCCCTCTCTCTCTTTTTCTAGCTCATCCTCTCCTCCTTTCTCTTGATGATAAAACTGTTCTTTTTTTTTTTTTTTAAAGGAGAACAGAGAGCTTGTCAGGATTTGGCCAGCCGAAGAACGTTATTTGAGGCCCAAATTGATGTGCTCGCAACTTTCAATTGTATCTCTCTAACGGTGGGAGGGGGCAGGGTAGGGAGGAGATGTGAAGGCCAGGATATTGTTCCTAGTAAATGGGTCTTTATTTCATAGGCGAAGTTGGGAAATGAGCAGTGCCATTCATGGTTTCTGCAGAAAAGGGGAGGACGGCCATGCGTAAAATAGAACACTAAGAAACAGGATCCCCTAATATTTAAACAGCTAAAAATGTCTATCGCTCTCCTACATCATGCACGCTTTTATTGGCAATGAGAACACATGCAAATGAGGTTCCTATAAGTTATAAAGTCAAGGCTGTGCATGAGCACCATCCATCATATTGACAGGGTGTGGGCAGGACACAAATCTATACTCCAGCTAACTGACTGAGCCACCATAACTAAAGAGGAGGGACGGCATTTCAAATGACAGGATCTTCAAACTCCAAGTGTGTGCGTGCTCGCTTGTATTCTCCTGCGGGGAAATCTTTGTGTTTGTTTATGCAAGTGTCACTCTGCAATTTTCTATTAAAATGTTAGTAATTTGTTCTCTCTGAACGCATGTGTGTGTGTGTGTGTGTGTTTGCAGCAGTGCTCTCCATCGTGCAGCTGTGATCCATGAGGTTCAGCCTGAGCTGTCACTCTGCTAATCTCCCCCAGTAGAAATACAGATCGGAAAATGTCATCTGAACATTCCGAATTGTGTTTACACTCGCTGCAGGTTCCATCGCTTCTAATTTGACAAGTCATTATCACCTGTGCTCCTCTCTCCCTTTCCCCTCTCACGGCCAGAGACATGAAAATAAAGAGAATGAAGAATGAGGCGAGACGAGAGCATTAAATTCATCTTGCAGACATACAAATGTGGCTCTCAATAAACAGGTAATCCAAAAACATGAGCTACAGTGGAGCAGATTATTGTTGCTTTCTTTAATTTCCACATGTAGCTTTGTCTTTGAAAGAGTCATTCCTTATGTTTTAATAAAATACAAAAAGCCGTCATGAATACATATTTTTTTCTTTTGTCTTGTGAAAAACCTCTGCTGGTAGTATGTGTGCTGGGAAATGCACAGCACGTTTTTCACCCACTGGTCCAAAACACAGCCAGCAGTGACAAGAACTATGCATACACCAGTCTTGAAGAAACTTGAGTGTTGGATGATGTTGGTGAATAAATAAAACCTTTAAAAGCCTTCGAAGTTGAGTCTGAACTAGGCTTCGGTAGAGTTCACACAGGGGAGGACCTAGACTGTTTGGTGCCCTGGGCCAACAACCCCTCTGGTGCCCCCCTTCCCAGAGCCTGCATCACCAAACTCCTCCCAGTACCACCCTCGCCGTGACCAAGGGTGGGCGCAGTGCACCCACCCACCACACCTGGGTGAGCAGACACACTTCGCCATGCTCTATCATTTAGATTTCCATGTACCATCACAGACACCCAGTTTCTTTGAATATATTATTCAAAAAATTAAAACTAAAGAAACTAGAATAATACTATAAACTCACTAAGACACATAAATACTGTATATCATTAATTTAAAAGTACACAATACAAATACAAAAAATAAACACTGTATTCAATGAAAATAAACATTTCTAAACTGCACCAATAGAAAAGCACTTAGGAACATCTGTGTACAACAACTGCACTTTGATCAAGACACAAATGTATCTGCACAACTGTCAAGGAAGATCTGAGCCTTTTTGAATAAGACAGTTTACACTATTGCACTTCAAGAAACAAATAAAATAGCACCACCGTCATTTACATTTTTTTTTACCCTTCTTTAAATAAGTGAATTTACACTAATCCTTTTCAAAGAAGAAATTCAGATTAAACTGCAAAACTGCCGCCAAAATATTGACCCTTCTTGCCTTTCTTGATGCAAAGTAATCAATAATGTCATCATGTGAAATCTGCTGAGCAGTTCTATGCTTGACACCTACATAGCAAACGACTAACAGCTAAGAACAAACAAATAAGCATATATATATATATATGTCCAATTTGTGAAATATTCATAATAGGAGACAAATCAACACCTCTTCCAGGTAATGGCTGTTTAACACAGCCCAAGCTACATCACAAGATCATCACCTTTAATAATGATAGTAACCTAATATTACTTCTCCATTTAGTAGTTTAGTTTTAGAAGAATTTCAGTCTTCAGAACTGTAATATTTTCTTCTGAAAACCAAATATGTTGCCATAAGCAGCTAAACTAATTAATACTGTAGTAAGTCTATATTGCAACAGGCTACACCCTACATAACAGAACAGCTTTCATGCTCCAAGAGATGACACAGCTGCATACCTTTAACTTTTGCTCATTTCTCCTTTTCTTCTTTTCTCTTTTTTCTAAACATGACTCTGAGCTGTTCTTGTCCATCTTCCATGTGTGTAATTGGCAGTTGCACTCCCCAAACATGAGTCAAAACAACTTAGGACTAAACTAATTCACCTTCCTTGGTGTGTAGCCTTTTTTTTTTTTTTTTGCAATTTCACACAATTAAGCTGTGAACTATTAGCTGTACTATATTCACAAGACTATGAATGAAAAGTCTTATTTGGGAGCAATCATTGGTGTGATTTACTTAGCAATTAACAAATTCCTATCCCAGCAAATGAGATGAGAAAATTCCCCCTCCCTGCTAAAGCCTGTGTGTCAGACGTCAGCAGAAGCTACACATCATGCAGCTGGCAAGTGGGCAATAGGAAACCGATATGTAGGCTAGACAAGCTATATGAAATAATGCATTTTATGTTTTTGAGGTAGAGAGTGGGGGTGGGGAACCGAGCACTCATGCCGGCCTTAGCAAGATGCCGCCCTGGGCAGCTGCCTATAGGATTATTGTGCTGCACTTTACTTAGACCTGTCTAAAGCTTTTGACACTGTGGTTCATGACATCTTATGTCATAAGGTATCAGAAAATGGTTTCTCAGATCACATCATTGGTTGGTTCACTAACTATCTCACAGATTGGAGGTAATGTGTTCAATATAATGGTACTTCTTCCAATTATCTAGCTGTCAACAATAGTGTACCACAAGGCTCAGTCTTAGGACCCACCCTCTTCACAATCAACGTAGGTAATGTAGGTCAGATCATCCCTGATGCATCCTTACATTTCTACTTTGTATGCTGATGACACAGTTGTTTACTGTCGAGCTAAAACAGTTGCTAAGTTTTCTGGTTTTTGCAATTTGCTTTTGACATCATCCAGTCAGATTTATTCTGCCTCAAACTTGTACTAAACACTGAGAAAACCAAAGGGATGCTTTTTTTTTTTTTTTTCAAACAGGAAGTCAGTACCAGCAGTTCTTTCCCTCAATTTATATTTTCTAATGGTGTTTTTATTGTTTGTCGATTTCTACAAATATTTGAATGTCTTGGCCAATTTGCATCTCTCTTTTAAGTCCCACGTTGAAAACCTGGTAGGAAACTGAAAGTAAAACTGGGTTTCTTTTTCAGAAATAGATCCTGTCTAATTCTGAACGCGAAGAAACACATGGAAACTGCTACTTTCTTCCTCTCCATTGACTAAGGTGACAATATTTACATGAACGCCCCTACAAGCACCCTGCAGACGTTGGATGCTGTCTATCATGGTGAGCTAAACTTCTTAACTGGCTGTAACTACCGTACCCACCACTGCACCCTGTATTCAATGGTTAAATGGTCATCATTGACTTCATGTAGACTCTCTCACTGGTACATTTTCATATTTAAATCACTTCTTGGTCTTCTTCCTTCATACATCTCCTCCTACATGTCATTGCGTTAGTGCAGCTACAGCGTGCACTCTCAGGACATCATTATATGCAGTGTTCCCTCAGTGAGGACTGAACTAGGCAAATGGGCCTTCTCTTACTCCACTCTGTTTCCTGGAATATCTTGCAAAAAGATCTGAAGCTCTTGACATTGATATCTCTAAGTGGCTTCAAATATCTGTTAAGTTCATGGCAAAAACCAAAGCTGACATGTTCTGGTTTTTAGTATTTTACATCACTTTACACTGTAGCTGTTTTTGTTTCTTTTAATACAATTTTTATTCCATTTATTGTAAAATATATATGCTTCCTTTTAGTATTGCCTACTGTTGTCATTGTTGTCCACTGTTGCCATCATTCCTTGTTTAAATCAGGTCTCTTGTAAATGAGTCCTTGTGGCTCAGTGAGACTAACCTGTATAAATAAACGGTGACTCACCCATATTAGAAACTGTCACTGAGTTCAGAAAGCTATTCATGGTGTTAATTGGCATGGATGTAATGTGTGAGTTATTCTGAGAGAGCCCAAAGAGTGCAATATTTATAGTTACTGTACTTGTCTAACATGTTCATCATTTTAGCTAAAAATAAACGTGTTTTCTTGGAAAAAGTTCAGTTTTTCTAAAACTTAATTGTCTCGGCACTTTGTTTCTAAAAGGAAAAACGTGCTATAAATTTTGAATCTATAGCTGAATAAAATGTGTATCAAAGGACAGTGAATCTCAAAATTATTCCATCCATCTGTCCATCGATCCATCATCACCAGTGCATGCAGCAGCTAGAGCCATGGGAGTTCATGACACGTTACTCTTAGCCCCTGATCAGGGCAGCATTCCCATGATAAAAGAAAATGAGACTTTGAAGTGTCATGAGTGACTATTTCAACATGTCACTAAAATCTATTCATCATCATTCATAAACATGGGATGCTAACTATTGACTAAAAGTATGTAACCTGTAATTGATATGACTCATTCTGCTGAAGTGTTGCCAGTTTTCTGTTGGCGTGTGCCTCTAAATATGCCCTCCTGTCAAATATGTTTTTCTTTATCACCTTTTGTTCCTCTTTCTCATCCATTCTCCCTTGATGATAATGCTTTGCAGCAACAATAAAACCTGGTCTCTACCTTGATGTCTGTTAGGTTTAAGTTAACTTTAAATGAATAGCATTTATTTATATAGTGATTTATGTAAGCAGTTGATGCACACAGTAAGCAGAAGAATGGTGAAAGGCAAAGAACATATGTGCTATCTTCATGTTATGGTACACCATTTCTATTAGAGGAGAAGATTAATGACCCTGTGCTGAAGATAAAAGAACTTCAATTAAGATGAGTGTGCTGCTTGTTCATTAATAATGCAGAAATTATTACCCCATTTATTGTGGCGGCCTAGTTTAAGCTCACACTTTATGTGCTTGTGTTTTGCTTGCCAGCTTTTGTACGCAATACTTTCTTCAGAGTGCAACTAAAATGGAATTGTCAAAAGACTTAGCGTCAATAAATCATACCTGGTAGTGGCCAAACGAAAAAATAATGTTACAGCTACTAGCACAATTTGAGCAGGTTTTGTGAAGTGCAGGTGCAACAGAATGCATGCACAGCAGCAGGTTAAAGAGAGGAGAAAAACACAAGATCTGAAATAGACAGAGAGCAGAACAAGATTTTGCAGACTTCCTCAATGCATTCTTCTGAAATATTTATGCAGCTAGAGATTTCAGCCTCAGATTCTGTGTGCAATTAAAGCATTTCTCGAAGTGAATGTGCTTTGCAAGAAACAGGAGGTGACACTGCAGTAGCAGTATACAAGCAGCGATACCATACAGCCGGAAAAAATAAACATAACACATCTGCCCTTAATGCAACACTTTCTACCAACTGAGAAAAAAACAACAACCCTTGTTTGCTTCTTGCATCGACTGCACTGTCATTATGAATTACTGCATGCATTTAATAGAACAACACCGTCCAAACATTAACCTGCTGGCCAGGAATTAAAGCAATCTCCTTTAAGTGTGAAACTTCTGAGTTATTCAGGGCAAAGCCAATAAGGTCTTGCAGTGTTTTTGCGTGGGCACTTCTAAGACAAATGACGCCGATGTTTTCCAGAATTACACACAAACACCCCCCCACACACACATATTGGTCTTGCGAAGCCTCCTCATAAAACTCATTAACAAATAAGAAATGAGTATATTATGGAGATGAAATCAGCAGCAGGAGTTAACAGAAACTATAATGGCTAACAAAACACGGTGTCCTTCTCTGCTGCACTCTGAGTCTCCTGCTCCCCCTTGGCCCCGAGAGTAGGAAGGGCAGTGCCTGTGCGGCAGCTTTAAATAGGAATTAGCAGCATTTCATTGTGATAGTGATTGAGTATGGGTCCCAGGGGTGGGTCTGCTCATTGTTAGCAGGCCTTGTAAATCTACAATAATCCTCCCAGTGCAGACCAGACACACACACATTGACATGCATAAATATTATCAGCCTACACATACAAGCACAACTATTTAACCAATATTCTTAAAACACTAAACTAAACTGAATTCATGATATACAAGTAAGGCAGAATTGTGAAAATGTGCATTTTGTTTCAGTACATACAGGAAGAAAAAAGTCATACATTCTGTAGAAATTAGTTACCCAGACTCTTGATCTTTACACTAACTACTGCCCATACTGCTTATTCCTTAACATTTGGCCTCCGCCCACTCATCTCCCACACAAACGCATGCTTGGTAAGATATCATGAGATTGCAAAAGCAGCTCTCTGACAAGCCTCCCACAGTCAGGGTTCACCTGTTCACTCTGTGGTTAGAGATTTCTTTTGCAAACTTCACGAGCGACACACAAAAGGTCACAGAAAAAGAAGAAGAAGAATAAAAAGCCAGAGAATGTTACACACTTCAAAGAGGGAAGAAGAGGCTGCAGTGCGGTCCTTCTTTTCTGTACACAGCAGAACTTCAGAGGCATAAAAACCATAATCAATTAATCCCTAAATCTGAAGTATCAGGTTCAGGCACGTAATTAGCATTTTTCAAGCTTACATGCTAAATTCCTTAAGTGTCTAAATTTAAATATCCTAAAGCGTGTGCTAAAAAGGTCAAGATGAATAACTGCTGTGTTAAATTTTGACATTTTAATTCTCAGCTTTGAGAAAGTCCCTTGAGACTGTTTCATTAATAAAAGTACCTTACTTGTTTTACCTGATCGGATTTTTGAACATTCAACATAATGAAGAAAAACGCTGAACGTACGCAAACCAGCACACTTGAACACACAAAATCATAAAAATGAATTTGTCTGTGGTTAGTGGAAGAATAACTTGGAATGTTCACAAAGAAGTATGTCTCAAAGAAGAAATCGTAACTTCAAGAACTGATCTGACATTGTCATTTCGCTAAGATATAATATGTACATCCCTTCAGTTGGTTAAAAAAAAAATAATCTGTGTATCTGAATCTGTGTGTATCTGTGAGATATATATTTTTAAAAAGGCAGAGGTTTTGCTCTTCTGCTTTTGACTTGGAAACAAATCTCTCTATTGTTGAGTGAAATCAGTCTATTGTGACAGCGTTTATGTCTTTATCTCACTAATAAGATTTATTTACAGAGACCAGACATAAACAAAGCAAATGATGATAATTAAATTAGTGATATCAAAAATATTAAGCTTTGGAGTGGTGGCATAGACTGGTGACCCTAAAAATATAACTGCTCAATGACGGCACAAAAAGCCTCAACAACTGTTTTAATGTTATGCTTTTGTTCCTATAGTTTATCAATTCCTGTAATTATTATGAAAAAAAAAAATTAGCAATCAGTTAAATTTACTTTGA
Source organism: Simpsonichthys santanae (assembly GCA_031762415.1). Lineage (NCBI taxonomy): Eukaryota > Metazoa > Chordata > Actinopteri > Cyprinodontiformes > Rivulidae > Simpsonichthys > Simpsonichthys santanae. The sequence continues at coordinate 24,542,789 of JARVLU010000255.1, forward strand.
TTTCTGGATTTTCTCATAAGACCTCCTTCCGTTTAGTTGTTCAGGACCTACTGTGATGTCCCAATTCCAATTTGGGAACCACTGCTTCAGATTGTTCTACAACTGCTTCATTACTTTCTAAATATGAACCAGACAGAACAGAGTACAAAACAATTCATCCATTATCTTCCTCTTGTTCTGAAGTCGTAAAGTGGGGGCAGCAGCTTGAGCAGGGAGGCCCAGACATCTCCACCTCTTCCAGCTCTTATGGGAGGATTTCAAGGTGTCCACAGGTCAACTAAGAGACATATTTCCAGCATGTCCTGGGTCTTCTCTGGGGTGTCCTCCAAGATGTACATGCCCGAAGCACCTCCCTAGGGAGGCGTCCATGCAGCATCCTTACCAGATGCCTGAACCACTGCAACTGGCTCCTGTTGATGTGGAGGAGCAGCGGTTCTACTCTGAGTCTCTCCTGGATTACCAAACTTCTCACCCCATCTCTAAGGGACAGTCCAGCTACCCTGCAGAGGAAACTCATTTCAACCACTTGTATCTGCGATCTCATTCTTTCAGTCACTACCCAGAGCTCATTACCGTAGCCAGACCAGTAAACAGAGAGCTTTGTCTTACAGCTCAGCTCCCTCTTCACCACAACGGACCAGCACAGAGTCTGCAATACTGCTGATGCTGCACCAATCCGTCTGTCAATCTCACGCTCCATTCTTCCCTCACTCGTGAACAAAACCTCGAGATACTTGAACTCCTCCACTTGAGGCAGAACATCACCTTCAACATGAAGAAAGCAAGCCACCATCTTCTGGATGAGGACCATTGCCTCAGAGTACAAAACCTTAGGTGAAATATTACAGCAGTACTTTGAAGTTAAATATATCTGTAAGTTCCCAAAAACTGGAATCCAACTCCCTTCTTGCTGCTCTTACATAGATATCAGTTGGGAAAAAAACAAAAACAACAACTATGGACAACACTGGACAAAAGAGAGAATGTTTTGTAGATGTCTAAATCTATTTTGAGACATTAAATGAAGGTCTGCATTTCCCTGAGTAGGTTAAATTTAAAAGAAAAACAGACATCAAAATACCAAAGTTATAAGCAAGAATATCCAACATTTAAATAAATACGTGTTTGTAAAATATAATACTGTATTTCCCTCTGAAATAAGGTGAAGTGTGTAGAGAAGAAATATACGCTGAACTTATAAAAGTCAACTCAAGGACTGGACTTCATGGACTTTTCATATGAGATAAAGATTGATTTGGACCATCAGTTGATGTCTTTCAAATGTGTATATTCATTCAACCTTCATTCATACAGGTTAATCTCATTGAGCCTCAGGGACTAATTTACAAGAGAGACCTCTCAACTTCACACTGCACAGAAAACATGCTAACTCTGCAAAGAAAAGCACCAGCCCTAATCCGAATCCAGGATTGTTACAAAGTGAGACACTAATTACTAACTACACTATGGCATTTCTAATAATTTAGTATATTTGACTTAAAGCTGTACAGCACTATTGTGTTGTTTATAGAAGAGCTTAAGCCAAAGGAGTAACTGGGGTGGCATGCCATCTGATTGTCCACCCCAGGTGACATCCAAGTTGACTGACATACTGTATCACTGCATGCAGCACTGAAAGTTTAAATATACAATTACATTAATGAAGACACCTAATTATTGGTTTGTATATTCATGACATAAAGACACAAATTTGTACTTTTTTAAAATCACAAACTGAAATTTAATCATAATGAAAATCTGTGTGAGAAACATTTGTAAAATCTGATGTGATAAAGTTTCCGTCAGAGAAGCGATCTTCTTATATAGAAAATCTGTTAGAGCTTCTATATGACAGGATCATCTGCATAACAGAATATTTATCATTTCACAAATGTTTCCGACCCATATTTTTTTAATAAACTCACTAGTAAGGCAGTCTGAGTTGTATATTCCTGTCATGAAAACTTTGATAAGGATATCAGTGAATTTATTTAAAAAAAATATGAGCGTCATTTAAAAAAAATCTGAAATACCAAATATCTCTATTAGAGGCATAATTTTGTTTAATAGATTATGACGATCATGTAAGAGTAAATGCTAGCAAACATCAAGTCAATACATGTCAGACACATTCTGAACTCTGAAGTTTATGAATCTATTTTGACCCTGCTGAGGAAATCTAACTTACCAGTAATGTCTCTGGCAGTTTGTAACTGGTTTCCAACAATAGCTCCAACATGACTCAATGCTTCTTATTTGTATTTTTGTTAATTAATTTATTTTTTAAATGGTGACTGCTTCAAAGAGGACCCAATTGGCCTGATACCCTACAATACTTTTTTTTTTTTTTTTTACACAGAAAATCCTTATTTTTCAAAGACAATGAACTTTTTTTAGACCACATTGACAAGCTTGTGACTGATAGTGCACCGTTAATGGACAGGAAAGTTAGCATGGCTGTCAGCAGTGGCCTCGCAGATGATGTCCCTCCACTGCATCATCCATCTGTGATCTGCACACACATGACTTGGCAAGTTAGAGATTTTTGTGTTAAATAAGGTACATAATGCCATTTCTGTTTAAAACTGGGTTTTACATTAAAATATCACTGCTTTCACTGCAAGGAAGTACAATTCAAATGCTAAATATTTGAATGACACATTTGAGTTCCATTTATTGCATTGATAATTTAAAACAGCAAAATAAATACATTTAAAAGATGGCAGATCATTGTTATTCTGGCTTTATTCATGAAATGACAGCAGTTGCTGGCAGTCTGTCCCCTGAGCTGTTAGCTTTCAACTAACAGCCATGGTCTTCTGAGCAGTTTAGTCTAATATTAGTCTAATAGACCTGGTATATGGGTTATGGAACTTGTAATAAAATAAATAACACGTGTGAGGTAAAGAGTAAAGTTTCCTTTACTTGTTTGTGCCCCTCAAATAATCTTGACTACCCTTGCATAAAACTCTAGCTCTACCACCGGTCTAAAGGTAAATTATAATAGACTGATTCTATTAAACTACACATGAAAAAGTAATCAAATTTGCAGTCATGTGCTGCCCTTACATTTGTTCACATGCACTCATTTATGCACAGAAGCACAGAGCCCAAGTGCAAACCCATGATGAGAAACTGTCTGATGCTCTCCTAGGCATCACTTTATATACTATTTTCATATTTAGGGTCACAGAGGATAAAGGCCCCTCTGGTGCGCAGTAGGTGTTGCAGAAAAAAATATTTTATATGAGAATCTAATTGCATTTTGTGGCCCTGAGCACCCTACAAGACAATCCGCAATTCTGGTTTAATGGCTCCTTGCTGAACATTTGGATAGCAAAGGCACACACACACACACACATGCACACACACACATGCACGCACACAGACAAAAGCACGGATCCAGTTTATGGAATCAACATTTGTGAAGTGCTCCCATAACACTGTTTGCAGTCTGTCTATCAAATGTGTCTCCGAAGTCTACTGATTAGGATAATGTTTCCCCAAATGCACATACCTGGATTAGTTGTTGATTCTAAACTAAACAAATTTCAGAAAAAAAAATAGTAAAGATTAAACACATGCACATGAAATCCTACAGATTCTATATAAAATGCAAGCCTCATTGAAAATGGCACAAAATGAGAGTAAATCATTAGTAAAGAACGTTTGTGTTCTCCAATAAAAAATAAAGGCTGTAAAAGGCTAGCTTCCAGAAGTAGCACACAATTGCACCCCCACCCTCCCAAAAAAAAAAAAAAAAAAAAAAAAAGGACTAAATCGTGTTTAGGGAAAATGCAGCATTGAAAAATGCAGGGATTAAACATGCCCTCCACTGATGGCCTTATTGAAAACCATCGGTGCCAAAGTTGTCTAATCCAAACGACACACCAAATCAATATCCAGCACAAAATCCAGCACCTACCACTCTAATGAGGGCTTAACCCACTCGAACAAAAATGTGCACGAGCTTTAACGGCCACCAAACATTTGCCATGTGCCAAGTTTCTGCTTTTAATAGGAGAACCAAAATAACCATCAGGGCACCGGCTGGCATTAGTTTTGTTTTAGTGTCTGTCAGTATGAGCCGATGGATATAAGGAAAAACGCTGGGGCAGCATTATCTTTCAATAGAACACAAACAGATGGTCACATTGTCAAATACATATTCTAAAGGTTAAGCAAAAAAAAAAAAAAAAAATTAAAGACTTCAGCTAACAGCGAAGCTAAAGTGTGTGTTAAAAACTACTACAGGGCTGCTGGTCCTAAGAAATCCCTTTAAGATTACCCAGTATGGCAGTGTGCATTGGTGATGCACAGTCACAGGGTGGGCTCAGCACCGCGCAGAACTCTAATATGGTTTTCTGCTGGCACATTGCCAGCATTTACATATGAATAAATATGAGGAGAAAAATCAAATAAATAAAGGAGACAGCAGGGAGAAAATAATCCTGTTAAAGATCAAACTGTAGGCTTCCTTTCCCTCCATTGCCGTTCTCCTTTGCTTCATTTTTCCTCCAATTTAAACGTACAGTATATTCCTTTGCTCATCTGCACTGAGCCCATCAGCATCAGCCGAGCCTTTTCCCCACCTGTCTTGCAGCCAACTATATCTTTACTGTCGATGCTAATTTCTGCTTCTCCTCTGCCTCTTTCCTGCCATCTTTTCTCACCGCAGCCCCACTTCCACCATTTCATTTTTGATTTTCATGGCCAGCCATATCTTTAATCTTGCTCCCCTTCCTTTTGCCCCGTCCAGCGCTGGCTGCTTACTGGCCTCACTCCCTCCATCTCCATTTCCATCTTCATCTTTGTCTGTCTCTCCCTTCAGTGCAGAACAAAATGGGGATTAACGAAAGGAGGAAAATATGTCAGACTGTCTAATGCACAGCCCAAAAAATACAGCTTTTTAACAAAACACACAAAGCTATGGTCAAACTGTATAAAAAGTAAATTAACCGTCCTTTTTTTTCTCCTAAAATCAAGAATTTTGTGTGTGACTTTCCTCTCCCTTCTTTCTCATTTTCATGCTATCATTGTAGGATATTCAGAAGATACCCTGGCGTCTCATTTCCTCCCCAAGTTTAAATCCTGACAACTTATGGCCACTCGCTGCTCACATGCCACTCATAGAGCTGCGATAAGCCCCACAGGAAATTGACTTAAATTTTAGCTCTCCTACATCACATTCTTCTGCCACCCATCATGCCCTTGGTTAGAGGTCAGGCTGCTTCCACTAATCTCACATGCAAATTTGTGCATGTTACCGTGTGAATGTTGGGGGTGATGTATGAAGCGTATCCATAATTCATGGCCCATTACCATTGACAAGTTACACAATGTCTGAGCAGAACTTGGCACTGATACTGGCTCTCTTGCTGCACTTTGTGCTGGGCTAAACTGTAGAAAAAGCCTTAAAAGAACTCATATACATATATATACATACTGTATATATACCCTGATGCATGCTCAATAATCCAGGTAGAAAAATCTAAAAAAGCTAAGTCTGGTCCTCTGGACATT
>JARVLU010000255.1:24616851-24633955 GCA_031762415.1 Simpsonichthys santanae
CACACACACCCACACACACACACACACACACACCCACACACACACACACACACACACACACCCCCAGAGTCAGTATCATTGATTGCTCTCCGACCACGACTGTAACCACTGTGCAGCTGTTGTGGGTCTCAGAGAAGCGTAAAGGCCCTGCAGGGAGCAGTCCCGTTATCTCAGATGAAATCTTATTACAGGATCTTTGCGAACAAACAGAACTGTTTGACTGTGCGGCAGTGTGCACGTGTGTGTGAATGTGTGTATCCCTGCCATGAGGTTATTCAAGGTTTTGCCAAAAGGAAAGAAAATGTTGTTTTTTTTTTTTTTGTCGATTGCAACTCTGGCATGTAAGTAGATATGGCTCTTCACAGCCCATGTGCTCAATATCTTTCAGGATGGCAGATTATGTTTGGCTACATAATTTTGTCATATTACTGTCACAATGTCAAAGAGAGACAAACATGAGGAGACACATCAGGAGGGGTCCGGATAAAAGTGCAGTCAGTTCTCGCTATCTCATTCTTCCCTTTTATTCCTTGAAAACCTCAGGAAAAAAAAAAATATCACAAATGCAAAATCCGTGTGGAGGCCGAGAAAAAAGGATGGAAGGAAGAGGAGAAGCAGGAGAGAGAGAGAGGGAGGAGGAGGAGAGAGAGCGATGCATGGCAGGAGCTGCAGGACAAGGAAAAGTGCCAGATCACTGCGAGAGCCAAGAACAGGACTGACTGGGCTTGTGTGTCAAATCAGCGTTCACAGGAACACACACTCACACACATACAAGACAAATAGACAAACTGATGTCACAGACCTTCAGCAAAAACCCACCAAGGCCCCAGCGTCCAACAAACTGAGACCGTTCGAGGTCGCCCGTCATTAAACATCCTTACAAAACAATGTGCTTCCGTCTGTGACAAATCTGTTTGTTTGAGGGTTTAAACTCAGCAAATCCTCCCTCTAACATGGAGGCTATGTGTTGTTGCCATTGTTGCCATGTGTCTCCTTGTGTGTGAGCTCGATTAGAAGAGTGTTTAAAGACCTTTAACAGTTGGCTGGGACTTGGTTCCCACTCATTACTGGCCAGCAGCACTAATAGCCAGCATCCTGTACACAATCAGTGCCCACATCAGAGGCGGCTGTTCAAAACAGTGCAATATTTATGGCGGTACCCACTCCCCAGAGACTTGCCACACCACAACACAGACCCCCTGGAACTGACAACACAGCAAGCCGAGTGTTTTAGCTCAAGACGTCGTCGAAACACTTCTTGTTCTCCGTTTTCCTTCCTCTGCCACTCGTTTTCTTTCTCTCCCCTGCCAATTATTGCATGACCTTGTCTTTGATTTAGCTTTTCCTTCTTTAAGCTCTGAGTAGAGGTCATCTGAATGGATGCCAACAACTCGTTGACAAAGAGAGCAACAAAAGATTGAGATAAATTAGCTTTCTCTAGCCCGTCTGTTTTAATCTGATTTTTTTTTTTCCTATTGTTGTCCAGTCCACCAAAAAAAAATTGCAGCTGACGATCTAATGCTTGTGAGCAAATCTGATCCTTGAAGTTCTACTTTTTTTGTTTTCAGACATGCAGTCAGCTCTGAGATTTGGAACATCTATGTCTCCAAGGAATGCTATCACAGTGATTCACATTTCTGCATCAATTCTACCAAAAAAAAAAAAAAAAAAAAAGGGGAGAAAGATGATTAAATTACACCTTTAAATACAATCTCATCTTGTATGACAAGGCAATTTTCCAGAGCTAGTCTTGTGTGTGAAAGTGTTATGTGTCACGGAGGAAAGACACAGATGAGCATTTCACTATTTTATCTTATGGCACTCTTTTCATGTGTATTGTGAGTGCACGAGAGTTAAGACTATTCACATTTTGTCTCTCATCCCTTGGGACATTGCAAAGATTTGCCCAGAACCAATGCAAAGTGATGGCAGAAAGAATGATTCCATTAAGGTTGGTAAAGTCTAACCGTAGCAATTTTACGGCAAAGCTACAAGCGGCATGCGCACTTAGTAAACACAAGGTCACACAAATCCAATTTATTGAAGCTTGATTCTGATATATCTGTGTAAACGTTATCAGAAAAGTCATACCAGAGATTTGTTTTATTTATTTATTTTTTGATAGAACTGGAAGTGAGGGTCAGTAGAATTATGCATCAAAGAGGGCAACACATCATACAACCTTAAATACAGTAGATGACATTTTTGAAACTAAAAACTTTATCATCCATCCAAATGTCTCACCATTGTCTAATTGGGCATTATATACTTAAACCTTAAAGGTATAGATTCAACCTTTTGGAGACGTTTTAGCTCAGATCTGGTTCGAGTGAGACCAGTTTGTACTGATGCCGTTCTAAACCAACTCTATTCTTTTAAATGCCACGTGAATGCTGCTGTATAGACATTTACACCTCTATTACTTTCATGTTACACAGCTTATCCATCAGAAATATTATGATACTTCTGTAAAATTTGTCCCCAGGCTGTATCATTATTAATGTAGCTTTCTGCTGCTGTCAGTATTTGAACTTCTAAATCATCATAAAATTATCTGTAAATAATTTTGTGCTGTGAAACTGACAGGCGTGTTAAGTTTATTAAAGCAGCATTTGTAAAAACCTTTATGATTTTTTTTTTTTCATTTAAAGTTTTTTTTTTTTTTTTAATGCAGGAACATTTCATTTTGCGCTTGGTATAACTATGACTTCAAGTTCAAGTTGAAGAATCTTTATTATCCTCAAGGGGCAATTTGTTTCACAGTCAGTAAGCAAACAAAACATCCATACTAGATGAGACATCAAAATAGCAGTTCAGAAAAAAATCATTGGTCATTGAGAAGCCTGATCCAGGGATGAATGAGTTTTTCAGACTGTTCATCCTACAACTGGGCTGTAGATAACTGTGTCCAGATGGAAGCAACCTGAGCTGGGTGATCAGGATCTGCCAGAATCAGCCCGGACTTGTTCACTGACCTCACCTTGTGAAAGTCAATGAAGTTCTAGAGCCATGCCAGCAGTTTTGCTGCACACCCTGAAAATCTCTGAGACTTGTTCTTCACAGACATCTACACGCCCCGATGCAGGAAGAGAGTCACCTGCATCATGAAGGACCCCACTCACCCAGCACACACACATTTTGCCCCACTCCCCTCAGGCAGGAGGCTGAGGAGCATTAAGTGAAGAATCACTAGACTGAGGAACAGCTTCTACCCTGAAGCTGTTAGACTCATGAATATCTAACCAAGAAAATCACTGTGAAAAAAAAAATCTGTAATTCTACTTTAATTGGTGATGTGTGCTGCTGATTATCCATGCTGCTGATCTCAAGCTGCTGAGTATTTAATTCTGTTGTATTCATTTGTACTCATCTGCTCACACAGACTCATGTTTGTGCTGCTGTTGTTCGGCATATTATTTCTGTACTAGTAAGTGTTTAGTGTATTTCTTTGTTTATATCCAATCCTAATCACTGTTTCTTTTTAAAATTTATATTTTTGCTTTTGTTGGATGTAACTGGGACCCCGTGTACACAATTTCATTCCACCTCATGTATTGCATGTGATGCAGATAATAATAAAACCTACTTAAACTTGAAATTGATTACATCATCAATTCAGTCACATGATTAAATACTGTAATTACAATAATTCATCAAACTGAGACAGTTTATGCTTACAAACAGATAAGATGCAACTTGCTTGACTCATTTTCACTAATCATTATCTAATCAAGCAAATGTATTAAAAAGCCTTAAGAATACCTCCAGATTATAAGTTATTAACAACAAAAAATAATAAATTAATACAATGGCATTTAGATTTTTTTTTCTTTCAAACTAAACCTTGTAGCTTTAACATTCACAAAGCATTTAAATTCTTAATGGAGTTGCTTCATTGAGAAACTGCTGGGAGTTTAGAATATGACTTTAAGAGGCTTAGAAGTCTCTAAAGAAGAGAAAATGTCTGACAGCAAAAAACGGAGGTTAGAAAAAATAAAATCTCCAGATGCTGAATACCAGTGAGTTAATGAAACGCTGCAGATTATATCGTGCAGGGATAATGTTTGTGATCGATCTCATTAGCGATGCGCTCACATCTCCCACCCAACAATAAAGCTTTAACTCCAGAAGTGAAAATGATGAAAAAGCTTTCTGAAACTGGAATGACTTAACAGCGTCCCCTGAAAATGCTTTTACTTTTGTCAACAAACTGTGTAATGAGTATTTGGCACGCTTTGTGGGTCTGTGTTAGATTTACATGCCAGCCAATGATGCTACTTATACAACCTGGCTGAATATCACACAGATCAGTGAGAGCCAAACGGCTCTTTGCTGTGGATAGGAAACAGATAAAAGTATTTATTTTCAGCATGGAAAATCAGTGTAGGCAAATAAATGTGAAAATCTTAAAAACTATGACATGAAGCCATACTGTCCACAACATCACATGCCCAATTATTAAATTGCTTTCTTATCAAATCTCAAATTCTGAAAAATGGTTAGGATGATGCTCAACCCTGACCATCAAATTTTAGTTCAATATCTGTTAAACTGACCAGTGTGTCACCGTATTTTATGTAATGTAAATCTGATTAGTTGTGGGAATAATTTTGAATTGGGTTGACTCCAAAAGTTAATCCATTGTTGCTCCACTGATTACTTTACTTTAAGAGTTTTGTGTAAATTAATCCAGTCCATTAGGAGATATTTTGCTAACAAACAGACCAGATTAACTCCAACCGTTAATGCCATTGTTTTAGACAAAACATTTGCATGATCTGTAAACTCTCAGAAAACATGATGTATGTAGGATTCTCAACAAAGTTTTAGCTCAGTGATGACCAAATCCAAATAACTAGTGTGGAGGTTTTAAACAGATTATGTCAGATTTCTTAGGGCTCGGATTATAAACTGAGATCAGTATTTTATAGCAGCACTAGTTGTTGCCGGTATTCTCTTTAATGCTATATATGTGTGGTTTAAACGGATTCAAAATACACATTTTTCAGGCTGTGGTATCTCATTGGTCAGTGCATTGGTCAGTGACAGACTTCTTGTAATCCTGAGGTTGTGGGTTCAAACCTTGCATGCAGGAAGGCCATCCTGCATGCAAGGATTACATTTTTCTTGCAAATTTGGTCGCTGTGGTGACCCCTAAAAAAGGGAGCAGTCAAAAAGAAATTGCTTCTGTTCGAGATATAAGACCTGGCATCCATTACGACAAATTTATTTGGCTCCAATTGATGCAGAAAATGTATAGTATGTCTAACCGAGAGGAATTCTTGCAGGAACCTTCTTTATCAACGTTCACACAGAAATTCCTTGTTAGCTGCTGCTCATTGTGGTAAATCCCATTGGATTCATCTTTCCACTAAGTGCACAGCGTTTGTTACTTTCTGCAATTAAAATGTAAAAAATAAAGCACGAGTGTTGAGCCGCAATAAAATATATAATAAAGTCGCAGCACCTTCAGTTGTAGAGTGACACCACCGAGGTGTTCCACAGAACGCCACACCAAGTCCTTCCTCCCTGTGGCTGTCGAACTTTTCAACTCAATTCAATTCAAATCAAAAATAGTTTAGTAATCCCAATGGGAAATCAAGTGTTGTCATAGCTCATCATCCTGGTTTCATTGAAGAGTTTTTTATAGATGCTGATAGCTGTGGGCAGGAAGGATCTCCTGCGTTGAATCCAAAGAATCTGGTCGCAGATACCGATCCGTCCACTTGGATCCAGATTGCTGTCAGATCTAGCAGGCCCCTCGGTCCTCCTGGGCAGCAGCAGGACTGCCCGAATGATGAGCAGAATTCCTCTCTGAGCGATAGTCACTCTTCCCAGCAGCCTGCCGAGCTCCTCGTCACCACAGACAGCTGAAGGTGCCGAAGCATGATCCTGGTCCTCCTGTTGTCACGAGCTGAGTTTCCCACCAGTTCCAGGATCTCTGGTACTCAAGCACCGCCACCAGGTTGACAGGAATTCATCCATGGTGCCTCCTTTTCAACTCGTTTGGAATTTGGGGTTGTAGCTGAGATATCTAAGCTTTGAGATATAAATCAGCTGCTTCTGGTTGTTAAAAAAAAAAAAAAAACTGTTGTCATGATTACACATCATAACAAATACCCAAAATAAAAAAAAGTTTCAGTAACAATCCTTCCAGCTGCACAGCATCCGATACCAGAGGAAGCAATCATAAAAAAGTGATTTATGTCCAGAAAAAGGAGGAATTAAAGTCTTCAAAAGCAATAAATCAGAATGAATGTAACAGAGCTACTCCAACATGCAGCTACCCTAAGCAGCACAATTCTAGAACTCCTCCCCTTTTCTACACATAGGACAATAAAACTGATCCTGCACCACAATGAGCACTTTAATGTTCCTCTCTGTACCTGTTTGGACATTAATTGTTGGTGTTTTTATATTCTCCGTTAATTTTTTTTAATATTTTGTGTGATTCCTCATGTTTGTTCCTTTGTATTGAAACTGTGCCACAACAATTTTCTGTGGGATCAATATAGTTCTATCTTATGTTATAATCTTCAGATAGCATGTTATAAAGTATGTTACAGTTGATGACTGTACAAATACAAACATGTATGTCTTGATTAGAAGTGTTCTCTAAAGAAAACATGAAAAAAATCATTTAGCAGAATACCTTAGATTTGCAGAGAAAACCACAATATTTCTGGAACAATATTTTTTTGAAATAGGAAACTAACATGGATTTGTCTACATGGGGAACCTAACAGCTCAAAAGCTACATCAAAATTGGCACCACTTAGACATCTGGATGTACAATAGGATAATGATGATGGTCCCAAACACATCAGCAGATCTATAACAGAATGACTGAAACAAATGTTTGTGTGCTGCAATGTTCCAATTAAAGTCCAGACTTTAATAGGACCAAAATGTTAATGCAAGAGCTTTTAGAGGTTGTTGAGAAGCGAATAGCTGCAAAATTGCATGATTTTGAAGCAGTTTTGTTAATAGGAGCGAGACAGAATTTCTCAGTGACAATGCAAGGAACAGATAACATAAGAATCTGTCTAATTCAACAACCTAACAAGAACCTGACAATGTTATGTCCTGCAGAAATCACAGAAATAACAAGAAGTCAAAGAGCTAATAGAAGTACTTAAAAAAATAACTACTGTATATTCATATAGTGGAGTGGTGGCGCAGTGGTTAGACGGTGGGCTTGTAATCGGAAGATCACCGGTTCAAGCCCTGGTACCAACAACATCAAAAAATGTGGGTGGAAAAAAGGCGAAACACGCACACCTGCCTCCACCCTCATTTGCCCCACTCTGGGGCCCTGAGCAAGGCCCTTAACCCCCACCATCTGCTCCCTGAAAGAGGTCTCTCTTCAAAATGAGTTCATTCTGGTGTGTGAGGTGGATTTATTGTAACTGTTTTGATCTTTATAACTGCAGGTAAATCAAGTGGTGCTTTCTGTGTTTATTATTATTTTCTGTCAATCAATGTGTCAAGGAATATGTCACTTATGAAAACACATCATCCATCCATCCATTATCTTTACACACTTCTTCCTTTCAGGTCATGTGGTCACTGATGCCCATATCCAGCATCACTGTGTGAGAGGCGGGGACACAATGGACAGGTCTCCAGTCCATCACAGGGACACATAGAGACAAACAAGACAAACAACCATTCACTCACACCTAGAGACTATTTAGAGTCACCAATCAGCTTAAGATGCATGTTTTTGGTCTGTGGGAGGAAACCAGAGAAAACCCACACATGCACAGAGAGAACAAACAAACTCCACCCAGAAAGGCTTCCAGCCAGGATTTAATCCAACAGCTTTTTCACTAAGAGGTAACAGGTCTACTGATTGAGCCCCTCTTGAAAACACAGTCTTCTTTAAGTATTTCAATAGTTAACTGATATGAAAACATGCATGAGCCTGTGCATGTGTATGATTGAGTATGTGTACCAGTGGGAATTAATGAATTAGCTCTCAGCCTATCCCATAACCCTCTCTGCAGCAGAGACACAAATCACTGACCTGTCCTCTCTGCTGTGATCTTTTGCACTCAGGGACCACACCAGGAGTAGAAAAGCTTCCATCTTTGAGCACCACTTTCTACCACACCTTCCTGTGTTCTTACAGCATACCATGATTTAGAAATGAATGTTTAAAAATTTAGAGCCGACGTGGCTCAAACAAACTCCGAGCTCCCGCATCAAAATGATTATTTCTAAACAAACCATGTTTAATCGCCTGCATGCCTCTGCAGCTCTCTCCATCTGGAGGATGCTGTGTGACAGCTTCCCTTAAATTACAAATATCAATCTGCCACAGTGGGAGCTCAGCTGCCAGTGGCCTCAAGGGGGTCCACGTCAAAGCAACCAGCCTTCAAAACAAAGCCATCAAAATTCTGGGCGTGCTTTGCTCTGAATCACAGCCTGATCACAGCTTCAGCTATTTGACCAAATAGTGTTTGTTTGAAATGTTGGAAAGGTTTTTTGAAATTTAATGAACAGCTATTAAAAAAAAAACAGTTTTATTTCTGAGGAATCTGACCTGAAGTTGGCCCAGTCTGTGGTTCTGGGTCAGCTCTGTGTGGCTCCTCCCCTCTCTTCCCCCTACGGCAGGAACTGACAGACGTTAGCTCCAAGGGCTCCCAATCTGCTGTGCAATCAGGAACTCTCCCTGGGCGAGTTCCCCTTCCACCATCACCGGCTGTCTGCCCCGGGGAATACCACCACTTACACTCCATCCACCCGCTCATTGATAAACCTCACCACAGGATTGCTTCTGCTCTTTGGGAAAGCAATGGGTCTGTGAGGTGGCCTAATTCAATCAATGTTAAGGAAAAACACACGTTATCCATCACCAGTAGGAGTTGAGTTCAAGGACGCTCCTCCAGCTTTTCCTTTAATCTAGATGACCAGTGAACCACGCTAAAGGGCCAAACAATTGTTCGTTTTGCATTGCAAACCATGCATTATCTAACATGGTTATTACTTGTAGACAGCTTGATGTACACACAGGATCATGTGCATTCATAGGTACTGAGGAACAGTAATCACAGAGAAAAAAAAAACATTGCAGTCAATTATTAGGTTCATGGTAGCTGTCACGGCTCCCCCAGAGTTAATTTGATTTCCTCTTAGGCTGTATGTCAGTTCCCCAACTGTGTTTATAGCCGACGTGGCATGCACTCTGCTCATTGTGTCAGGTATTATGTGTTTAACCCTGTGAAGTCCAAAAATAAATGACACCATTGGTTTTAATTAGCCCTGTCATCAGACGAACAGTGTTCAGATTTAGAAAGGCTGCTTTGATGTTGTGTGGTTTATTTAAAAGTGAGAGGTCAAATCTCTCGAAGTGGAGTTCAGTTGAAAGGGTTATGAAGAATAAATATGTTACATGTTGTAGATATTTGTTTGAATGACCTCTGTTAGGTAGTTATTATAATTTATTGTATGCAGACGGATGGGTTAACAGGATGTGGGGGGATGGGGACAGGACCAAAGTGGATACCTTGACTCAAGTCATGAGTATTATGTCTTTACATCGTTAGCAACTTTACATTATATAAGTGTAAAATGTTAGGGGTCTTATTGCAAAAAAAAATAATAATTTGTTAGAGTGAAAAAGCAGCAGCAGATAGCTGTAGCACTTCCAGTGGAGCCTGACACATTTCCAACAGAGTTAATAGTATTTCAGCTGAAGGTAAAATTAAAATCGAGTCAGAAATGGCGTTATTTTAAGAGTGAATTTGTTTTAAGACAGCTGCAATCCAAAATAAACCAATTAGCAATAAACAACATAATGTTTCCTTTTTCAAACAGAGGTTGCTTAAAAAGCTATCTACACCAGGTAAGATATTATTGTTTATAACCAATTCACAAAACCCCACTTTGAAATATTTTAACTTTTCCTTTAATGTGTTGGCATGGTTTGACCATTTTAGAAAACAAAAGTTACTGATATATCAAACAGTTTGAGTGAGCACAAAAGACTCTGTCCTGAGATCCACAGCAGACATTAAAAGCCCCAGTGACACATTTTAACTATTTATAGTGCATTTCTGCAGTGTTGATATGGTTCTTGTTTCCACATTAATTTTACCTGCAGCTCATGATGAGCCTCTCATGGATCCAGTTCATGCGGGGAGCAAAGTGTGATCGAGCGCCAAAATGAAGGCAAAATAAATGGCAGAGGATGGATGTCATCACACCTCAGCAGTACAGCAGAGGGAATGGATGTGTCAGTTAGGATGATTAAAATGAAATATGTATGAAATATGTTAGCAATATCATCTACAGACATCTGAGTACATCATATATGCACTCTAAATATTAAAACAGTACAAATGGATATTGTTTTGTCTCGTTTTGGGGGGTGAGCTAATTAGAAAGATTTTATTTTGTATGAAGTCAATATCTAAATGTTAAGCTGTGACTTCCTGAGCATATGTAGCTGCTGAAATGCTTCACATCCAGAATCCTAGTGGCTTCACAGAAGACTTTCAGTAGCCAGAGAAGAGGAGAACAAAATGAGGCTAGCTGGAACAAAGGAGCTGTCTGTTTCAGCACCACGGACAGTTCCTGTCATCTTCATGACTGGGAGCTGCGCTGCCAGTTATCTGCACCACTTCCCAACATCAGACACCACTGCCTTTACAAATTCATTAAGGAGATGTCCTTTGCTCCTAAAAGCCACACTGTCTCTTCAGAAACATCTTCTATGTCTCCATCGCCATCTTTTTATGTTAACAAGTTGGACACTTCTGACTGCATCATCTCTGCTGGCAACACTAATCCATTAAAAGCTTGTAATGGCATTCCTTAAAGAAATATTATTAGTCGCTTTTACACAAAGACCTTATAGGTTGTGTCAGTGCTCAAACTGTGGTGTGGATCATTCTCGGCTACGACTACATCAGATCTGAGCATGATTTAGTTAAATGTTAACGTTATAATCTTTGTGTTTGCTAAGGTTGTCTCTCTGAGGCTGTCACATTGATGGTTGACATCAAAAGGCAATATTTTTGCAGTTGTGCAGTCAAAGACTACTTTCTAAGAGTTTAATTAAAATCCATCGTGCAGTACATGGGATATTTTGCTAACAGACAGACAAAAGTATCTCCCAGTGGTTTTAGTCAAAGCTTTAGACATAAATCTAGCTGGATCTGCCTGTGCTTGGAGCCTGTTCTGGTGAAGACTTCCAGCTAATCTCACACCAAACACAGTATGAGTTTTATATAAAACTGGCTTTTGCTGATGTCAGTAACTGTGTCGGCCATCTTGAATCAGGTTGACCCCAAAGGTTTTTCGGTAACAAATGTGCATCCGTTCATTACTTTTTGAGAGTTTTATTCAAATCCGACAAGTGGTTTATGAGATATTTTGCTAACAGACAACTTGGCACACAGAGACAACAACAAGCTGTTACACAAATGCCTGCTTTTAGTCATAGTGGACGATTTACCCAAAATATGGTTAAAGGGAGATGCACCTGGGTTAATTAGGTTAGCAACCACATTGGCCCATTTTACCAGAGTTGTGTGCAGTGAGACTTCATCCATGCGTGATGTGTCCCAGACCACCCACGCTCTCTTATCCAAACGACTTATATCAAGGCTGAGCAAGCACAGCCTTCAAAACACCAATAAATAAAGCACAGGTAGAAACAGGATCATCTATTCTTTCTGTTCTCCCTCTCACTAAAACCCCTGCGTCATGCGTCGGTATTCTAACGGTTCCACCCAGTGGGGGTCGCCGTGCGTGTCCCCTCGTGGGCAAACTCGTACAGTAAAAGGAGAAAACGACACAGAACCTATGAGGTAGGGAAACCCTGCGAGGACTAAACGTGAAGCCAAGACTTTACTGCGGTCGTTTTTACGCATTGATTGTTATAAATAAATAAATAAATCAGAAAGAGGGAGCCAGTTGAGCCAATTTGAAAATTGCAACTGTGACGCACGCTCCCACACACGATCGTTCCCCCAAGCTGTGCAACACATTTAAACACGCACAAGAGGGATGACCAGCACAAGTTGGTTCTGTTTTAGTCCGAGCAGCAGGACGGACGCGCCTGGATGTTCTCACACCTCCTGAGTGACTTCCAGCGCGCGGCACAGACTGCACTGCAGAGGGCTTCTCCGGAATCTCCATCATGACTGAGCTCACGAGCAAACGCACACCGTCAGCCAAAACGGACAGCACGGAGTCCAGGAGAGAGAGAGAGAGGGGCAGGCAGGGATTTGGTCTGACGACAAATAGGCTTTTGTTTGCTGCCCTAAATGTTTGCAGCCAATTTACAAGATCTGTTCCAACAAACCTTCTCTACAAGGAGCAGTCTCGTCGTTAAAGCGCTGAAATGATGCTCCCCCTCTAGAATAGTTTAAGTGTCTGTCAGAGAGCTAGAGTCACCCACGATCGATTCATCTCTGAAATAATCAAAGCATCTTGTTTGACTGAGAACTGCAAACTTTGGAGAATCCTGTGCAAAGGAAAAATAAAGATGTTGCAGAGAGGAGCGTGTTGGCCTGTACCTTGGGTTCGATGCTGAGGAGAGTCAGTCCGCGGCGGGGGGAGCTTTGGGCATCACAAGTCCTGCTCAGAGGAGAAAACGCTTCCACCCATGCTGCTTCCAGCCTGGTCACCCATTCAGCCAGGGGGGGTCCGATGAGAAATCCAAACACAAGGATGGAGATTTTTGCTTCTGCCTTCCTCTTTCTTTCCTTCTTCCTTTTGATCTTTCTTGCGCCTCTTTTGCGCGGATGTGACTTTGCGCGCTCGGAAAAAGCTCAAACCGGTGAGGAAAAGGGACAGAACGGATTTAAAACAGCATCATAGAAGAAAACGCGTTCGGGCAGATCAGCCAAAATGACATCCTCCTCCACAGAGTTGACTTTTTTTTTTTTTTTAACGCAATTCCTAATCCTCTCCTGGGTGCTTGACCATCCCTGACGCGCTCGGCGCTGCGATCCCCGCGGAGATGAGCGAGAAAAAGGAATGTATGGATGTAATCGCTAGATCCAATGAGGAGGAGGAGGAGGAGGAGGAGGAAGGGGGGTTCCTCCAGAGCTCCGCTGTTAGTTTCAACGCTCACGATGAGAGGAAGCTCTTCTCGGTCCTAGTGCACCATCTCTGCTGCTCCACACACACACAGGCGCGCGCTGCACCTGCAATCTGTCATCCTCATCGATTAAACAGTGAAATGGATGAGGGGGGGGAAGAAATTCCAGCAGACATCTATAACTCAGCTCAAAGCCCTGACGCTGGACAGACAAGCATCCTCACTTGTTGGTACAGCAGCAGGGAGGAAAAGAGGGGGAGAAAATGGTGTGAGAGAGAGAGATGAAAAGAGAAAAGAGAGGGAGTGAAAGAAGCAGAACAGAGGCAAACAGTTCCGCATACTGCTGCTGAGGAAGAGAGCTTCAAATAGTCTATCTGCCGCGTTTTGCACAAAAACACACCATCCGTGCGAATCGATGTGGGACAAGGCCGAGTGGGAGATTTCTGCTGGTTAAATGACTTCACTGCTGATGTTTCAAACACTGCTCTGTTCAAAGAGACAGGCCAGTGAATACTGGGTCCCTAAAGCGGACATGACTGTTTCAGAGCCTCTGCAAAACCAAGACATGCAAATCCACCAAGTTTAATGAAGAAGTTATGAGCCAACAAGTCTTTAAATCAAATCAAATATGACCTCAGCTCTAGTGCATCGTGATTTCACTGCAGTGCTTTAGTGTTCTAAGTCCATTTGAGGCCTTTACGGATTTTAGAAAATGTCCAATTAAGAAAAAAATGTATTATATTTACTCAACTATTTTTGATGTGCATGCAAGTACTTATTTATACTTTATCTAAAGAGAAGTAGCTGGTGTTTATTTATTTATTTATTTAATTATGTATTTATTGTTAAAGGATGATGCTGTTTTGAAATTTCTGGAAAGTGATTGTGAATAAATGCTATGTTACCTGCAGTAGATATCTACTGTATTTGAAAAAAAAAAAAAAAATCATTAAACTGACCAGATTGACAAGTGTACAGCTAATCTGAGTGCAATATTTAAATCTGTAAATCCTCGTCTTGCTTCAGCCTTTTGTTATGATTGTTTATTTGTTTGTTTCGTTCAATAAATCCCTTTTGGATATACCTGACTGCCTGCTTGTCAGCACCTCTGTGTTCACATAACACTATGTCATCTAAAACAGATACGATATGAACTGTTCATAATAATTCTACAGAACCTCACTTTAAATATTCAAACTATCACTTTAAGATCAGTACTTTATTATTTTGGATGTATGTTTTGTAGAGCACTATGTATTAGAGGTCACCTTTCAGCTGTTTATGTGCTGTTTAAATACATGTTGTTTCAGCCGTAAGATTATTTTAATGCTAAATCAAAACAGTGATATCCAGACCAATTCAGTTCTTCTACTAATGGTTCTATAATCACTTTGAGTCTAGTAATAGATTACTTGGCTTCCATTACCAGTTTCAGAATCCTGTTCAGGCTATGGACTGTCCCTTATTGCGAAGTTCAGAGAACAAGACTCAGCCCAGAAATGTGTTATTTATTCATGCATATAAAAGTCCCTTTTAGTGCAGTCAGTGTTAAATGTATAAAATCTAGATGACAGCTGGGATGACTTCAGCCCAACTGTGACTCTGAGCATAGAAAATGTGTGAATTAATAATGTATAAATGTTCCGTTAGTGAGTTTAGTCAGTTCAGTTTGTCTGCTGCAGAACACCTTTCTGTCTGCTGCTGCATGAAACAAAACACGGTGCAAACAGAGAGGATGCATTTGATGTGAGGCAGTACATTTATATGGTTTGGAGAGAGCTTAATTCTTCATTTATTTATTTATTTATTTATTTATTTATTTATTTATTTATTTATTTATTTTGTATCATGAATTTTTTTAAATTTGTGTTCCTGACAGACATCATAAAAACTGCCAATATGAGACATGCAGGATTTGAGTTGCTAATACGCTATTTTTTGAAGACCTAAACATGGTTTGTTGTGGATCTATTGCTGATCAAACATCAGATATTAACATAGCAGTACAGTAGCCTCCGGTTTCAAACTCTTCATCACCTCTGCTAATAATCCAGTGTTTGTAAATGGACTGTAGTTATTTAGCGCTTTTCTATCCATTCTATTTTTTTTATCCAGACACTCAAAGCACTTTACACTACAAGCTGTGCCTCATCACTCTACTAGATCTGTGCAAAGCTAATTGAACAAATCATTTTAAAGAGACTAATCAGAGCTTTATCACATTCATACATCGATGGGACACACATCAGAGGCAGTGAGGGGTTCAATGTCTTGTCCAGGGACATTTCAGCATCTGACCGCAGGTGGATTCGAACTCCCAACTCTTGCATTGGAGGACGACTGCTCTAACCACTCAGCCACAGTTGTCCATTTGTCCTTGATTTATGAGTTAACTAAGTTACTAAATCATGATTGCTCTGTATATGCTGCTTTACTGAGATCTCATTTGTTGCACCTGTTGAGAAGAATGTTTACTTTTTAAATGAATATGTGAATGAAACGAGGACAACAACAACAACATTTAATTTTCTTGTGGGATTAATAAAGTATTTTTGAATTGAATACAGAGACTATAGATAGACTGAATAAATATTGATGCACTAAAGAGCAGGTCTGAGCAGATATAGAGTATGACTGATGAATTAAAACACATGCTGGTGCGCTTGGGAGGAAAAAACACAAGACAACAAATATCCTGCAATAATCTCTGCTTGTAGTTTCAGTGAATAAACTTGGTCTCCTCCAACACAAATGATCACAGATCAAAACTTACCATCGCTTGACAAAATTATTTCCGCCCAATGGCAACAATTTAAACAAATATCTTTTATGTTGTGTTAGCATTCAGCGCATGTGTTGTGGATGACTCTTAGCTACTACCACACCCAATTTTTGCTCAATAACTGCAAAACTAATTAAATTATAGCCAATGGATGGTGAGCTAAAATAAGTTAAACAGTAGAAAGATAGAACTTGTGCATTGTGAAATTTTACTTAAAAATCATGTGAAATAAAATTATAGCATTCTTAGAATGAATACATTTCTCCCACTTGTTTTTATGTCAGCATCTTGTATCATCTGAAGTGGATAAAACTGAGTCATATCCATTTTGTTCCATTCACGAAAATAAGAACATCACTAGATGTCACATTCAGAGTGTTGTGAATGACTCTCAGCTACTACCGCATCAAATTACTACAGTTACAACTGTTTTGTGCTGACTGATGTCAGTTAGCCACAGCAGACACTTTGACCTGCATTGACTCTAAAAGTTAATCACTTGTACATACGTTGATTACTTTCTGTAAGTTTTATTAAAACATATATAGTCATTCACAAGATGTTTTGCAAAAGGTAGAAAAAATACCTTCAAATTTTAACAGCATCATTTTAAACTCAGATCCTGTGCAATCTTGTGCCAACAAGCACACACCATTCTTTGTGGAAGAACATAACTAGTTATGTGACAGACTTTGAGCTTTGTAAGGTTTGTATTTTTTACTTTAACAAGTTTAACTCTCTTGCTCTGGTCGAGAGTGGATGCTCTTGCCTTTCCTCCCTTATCTCCCTTCTTCCTGCTCTGCTCTTGGTCTGTGTGAAACATCTTGGGTACTCATCGCCCATACTTAAATTAAGATTATGGATCTGGTATCATGGACTGTCAACTCTAGTGACAAGATTTTTTCAACAAAACGACAAGGTCCAGGAGAACCGGTTTGCCCTGCTCAAACGCACCCTGGGAGATACGTCATGGACTTGTGGGGAGAGTGGAAGGTGATGTGTCTCTCAGTCCTGTCTGTGGAGGATGTTGAAGGCATGTACATAATTGGATTTATGATAACAGGAGCCCTACTTTTTGGCCTCAGAGGAGCTCTGTTCTATCGGAAATTGAAGAAGGTCTCAGGAGCAGTTTTGGCCATGATCAAGCTTCTGGGCCAGTGTGAAGGTTTGATCCGTGCCGTGACTTCGTTAAATCAGCAGATTTACAAGCTAAACCGTAAGGTGGAGGCGATTTCTGAGAATCGCAGGCCACCTGCGGCTGGGAC
>JARVLU010000255.1:24842371-24853647 GCA_031762415.1 Simpsonichthys santanae
ATGAAAAGCCAAAAAAAATAACTGAATCACTGAAATACCAATAAATAACAAGAACATCCACATTAACAACATAATAATAAAAAGTACAAGTAAAAATCACCCTGAGCATGGCTCAAGAGTTTTTCAAAACAACTTTCGCTGTATTTTTCAAGTACTGTTCACAGATTTGTCTTGTTTTTCCTCCGGGACTGTGGTAGCTCAGTTTGAGTGTCTTCATCTTGAAATCCTGAGGCAGCAGGTATAAACCCGGGCTATGTCAGGCAGGGCATCGAGCGAAAAACAACTGGCAAAGCATTCATGTGTGTTCAATCGCTGTGGTGACCCCTGCAGAAAGGAACAATAAAAAGAAATGAAAAACAATGTTTTCTCTCAATTATTAGTCTTTTCAGGACTGTTAGTGTCCACATACACCAGAGACACAGGAGACTGAGCAAAAACGAGATACCAAATTTATTACCTCAACCTTTGTTTACTGTGTGGCTGCAGGTACTGCCATCACAAGGACATATAAAGGTTAAATAGTGACCATACCAGAATAAAGAGCCAGATGTAGAAAGAATGGTAAAATTGGTTCTGTATTTATTGTTTGTTTGTTGTTTTTAGGGCACAGATTAAAATTGGCAATGAATGAAACAGGCTTTCTATGGACTTCAATTATACAGAGATCCACCAAAGACTGGATTTTTTTTATTTTTATTTTTTTATCTCAGTTTGTCTCACAAAAATAATACTGTTCACTTGTGGATGACAGATGCAAACGTAGCAGTAAATGTTCATTTTGAAAATCATTTGTGTCATAAGTGTGCCTTTGATGGTTACGGTAAAGTTCTGGGAATGCATAATGCCTACAGAGTGTCCCTATGGAAACATAGAAAGAAAAAGAGACTCAATTAATTAGTCAACACCACCAGACTAAGTACCTCATTATGGATCAATAATGCATGTGTATTCAGTAAATGTAAACCATCAGCATTCACCAAATAAATTTCCATTACCATATAATACCTTCATGAAAGGAATAACACGAGAATCTGAAATCCTATTCAGGGTTATTCATTGTTATGAGGTTCTGCGTAATTGCTGCAATCACTACATCCCTTGTCTCATCTGTTTAAGCCAAGTGACATTCAGTGTTTGTAAGCTGCAGAGCTCGATAACACCATGCTTGTGCATATGAGTTATTAATACCAGAATGCTCTCGATGTTCAAGCACTCCGTTTGTTCTGGCTGACACTGCAGCCACATAATGTTTCATTCCAAGCAGCACTGTCCAAATTAAAAGTACAGAGATGCCCACGGTTTATGAGTTCTGTCGCAGTCAGGGCCAGGGGATCACATCCAACACACAGCAGCAGATGAAATGTGTGATTCGAAAGGAAGGAGATGACATCCCTATTATTTCCTGAGTCATCAAGTAGCCACTCTAATACCTTCCGTCTGTCTTTCAGCTCATCTCTGCTTTTCTTCACACAGTGTGTTTTTGCTTAAAGTATTACTTTGTCCTTTATTAACTTCTTTTTTTAGCAAAAAAGATATAACATAGAATGCAGGTATTCTTCATAGGGAATTGAGTGCCATAAACAGAATATCTTGCACTTTATTGTCACAAAACGTTCCCACAGATGGACTTAGGCGCCTTTACAATTATGCACAAACGACAAGATTTCTCCCACTGCATCGTGTGAGATGATGTGTAGGTGGACTCTCTGGGTAAAATCTGATCCTTCACATTACCCTAGACAGAAGGAAAAGGTGAAAGAAGGAAAATCAGATGAGAGCATATTAAGAAAGTCATATAATATCAGCCCCCGTCAGCTTACATGACCTTTAGAAATATAGTCTTGTTATAAAGTTGACTCATTGTCAGTAGAACAGAAAATCAGTAATGTCTCTGTCAAGAAATATAATTCAAAAACATGATTTTGGAGAATATTTAAAGTAAGTTGCAGGCAATACATATAATTTTTGAAAAATATTTCATAGTTGATGAGCCTGTCTCTTCATTTGTTCACAAATTAAGTCAAGAGTTTAGAAATGTTTTACTCAATTTGAACATCAGCCAAAATATTCAAACAAAAAGTTACTAAAGGGTCCATTTATTTAATAGTTCACCAAAGTATTGTAATAAAAGGCATATTTCGAGAAACAGAAATAGCTCTAAAATTGTTTAAATCATATTTATCTGATAAATTTCAGTTTGTACATGTAAATACTGTAATGAATCTTCATACACCAAAGTTATTCATGGAGTTTCTCAGGGCTCAGTGCTTGGACCAATACTCTTTACCTTACAGTATATGCTTCCGTTAGGTAAAGTTATTAAACAGCATTGGACACATTTGCATTGTTATGCTGATGATACACAATTACATGAATCCAATCAGCTAGTTAAGCCACAAGCATGTCTTAAATACATAAAAACCTGGATGGCCCTTAATTTTCTCCTTTTGAACACAGACAAGACTGAGGTTTTGGTTTTTGGACCTGAGCATCTTAGGAATAAATTTTTCAGTCTTTCGCCCTTCTTGGGTGGCATTAATCTGGCCTCTAATTCTAATGTTGAAAATCCTGGTGTTGTTTTTTTATCAGGACACGTCTTTATCCCCCACATTAAAAACGTTACTAGAACTGCCTTCTTCCACCTGCGTAATATCACTAAAATTAGAAGCATCTTATCTAAAAATGATGCAGAAAAACTGGTTTATGTGTTTGTCACATCTAGACTGGACTATTGCAATGGTTTATTATCTGTGTGTTCAAATAATTCTTTAAAATGTCTTCAGCTGAACCAAAATGCTGCTGCCAGAGTCTTAACTGGAGTTAGTAGGAGAGATCATATGTCTCCAGTTTTAGCTTCTCTCCACTGGCTCCCTGTTAAATCCAGAATAGAATTCAAAATCTTATTTCTAACCTACAAAGCTCTCAACAACGTAGCTCCATCTGATATTACAGATCTTATTGTTCCATATTTTCCTAACAGAGCACTTCGCTCTCAGACTGAAGGTATACTTGTGTTCCTAGTGTTTCCAAAAACAGAATGGGAGGCAGATCTTTTGGTTATCAGGCTCCTCTCTTGTGGAACCAACTTCCAGTTTCTGTCGATGAGGCTGACACATTGTCCAGTTTTAAGACTTTTCTTTTTGATAAATCCTATAGTTAGGGTTGGCTTGGGTTTCCTGAGCTGTCCCTTAGTTACAGTATGCACCTATAGGCATAATTCAGGATGGAAGTCAAAGTGTTTTGTTTAGCAATCCATTTGGACATTTTTGTTTTTACATTTTGGACAGCCCCAACCTTTCATTGACTGTTTGTATAATTGATTGCATAACATATTTTCTCAATGTCATTTTTCCTTGAGTATGCAACAGTCAGGACTCAAAGCTGCTGTCATGTTAACTTGTAGCTCCATATCTGAAACACTGTCTAAGCTGTATCCTTTTACGTTTTTGTTGTGGATGATTAATCATGGCAGCCGTCTTAGTTTGGGTTGAATCCAAAAGGTAATCAGTTGTAGATGTTCATTCAATGATTAGTAAATGAGAGTTGCATTGAAACTCTCCCAGTAATTCTCTCATCCATCTCAGAGCTTCTGTTCCAGTGTGAAGACAGACCTGGGAGATGGGCAGGGGCATTTGAGACATGGCACAAATTTAAAAGTTGTGAGGTTCAACAGACAGTGTCTGTCTCCAAACACCTCGACCAGATGGCCTCTGTCTGCCCTGGAGACAGTCAGTCCCTCTAAATCAAAAGCTCTCAATATATAAACACATCTTATAGCATAATTAACCATTCTTCTGTGTTACATTTATTATATAAGAACAAAGATGTATCCAACTAAATTTTCAAAGGATTTAAAGAGTGATGCTGCAAAAAGGCACAAAGACATTTAGGCTTTAAGTGCTCTTAGGGCCACATGCAGTTTTGTTGTAACCTATCCCATCCTTGGCAGACCTCGGCTGAGATATGGCAGCCATCTTTGGTAGTATCTGCTCAAGACTCCCCTTCTCCTCCAGAGGGAAATGTAATGGTCTGTCAGGCCCCCAGATCCACGGACAGATGGAGACACTCATCTTTCGTCTTCCTCCTCTCTCTGTTCTCCCAGGCGGAGCTGTTCATCCTGCCTCGGGTAACATATGTGCTGCTTCAAGGGGGAAGAGCAAAATTTTGCGTGAGGGCCAACTTTGAGATCTGGCATGCTTCCCAAATGGCTTTTTTTATTGTTCTGCTGGACCCTTTGTCTTGATGGACATGCAGGCTGTGGATTCAGCATGGACATAAATCACTGGGGACACACTGGGACACACAGTTTTACATTCTAAACCGAAAGACAACAGCACACAGGAAGCTATTAACACTTACTGTCTGTCACGATGTGACAAAACTCCTTTCAAGCCGTGTGAACATGGTGCAAGTTGTTAGCCTTTTCCAGATTGATGTTGAAAGCTAATTATTTCATGTGATATTTCTTTCACTTTTACAACCACTGAGAATAATTAAATGCAAATTTCTTGCAGGAAGTGCAAGCTATTAAATAGCCCCACCTCTGCCTCTCTACAATCAGCTTTTCATTTAACATTTTCAGAAAAGAACTGAAAAGAACTGGGAATGCCAAATTACACTCAAGTTTCTGCAAGGTTACAATAAAGTTAACCCAGGACTGTCAATCAAACTTTTTTTTTTTTAGTTTCTTGATACAACATTTTTAAAATAAATTAACTTTTTGTCTTCATTGAAGCGGCAATAATTTTATGTTCAATCGTCGTTATGTACACCAACTGAGAAAGTGCTGATCATACAATTATTACATTCATAACATTTAGTTATAAAATGCGCTGGTAGATGGTTAATGACATTGTTCAATAGCAAGTGATTGCAATAAAAACTATCATTCAGGTGCAGAAAATTAACACTCAGCTTTTTGTCATTTTAAAAATGTGGTGGATTTATCAGGATTATGTTTGATTTCTGAAAATGTGCTTTTAAATTGTGCTCAATTTAAGACATTAAAGAAACATTTTATTCAAGATCGTATTCATTATGTCCACTCACCTTGAAATTTTGTGGAACACCGCAGTGACTTGCTCATTCTGAATTTTGACAGGTTGAAGTACTTACAAGTACTTATTCATGCAAATTACAGCAATGGGAGCAGTTTCATAAATGCACAAAACCACAACTCCCATTACAGTGTCGTAAATCCCTTTTATTGACACCATATTTTCCAAATGTTTCCATATTTATGACATTTTGTTGAAAATTTTAACTGCATTGAAAACATTTCTTCATGTGGGTCACATTTAGTCTACTTGTGTAATATACAATAAAATGTACATTTTAAAACTGTAATTAAAAATTATGCTAAAAGTTTAGTAGAATGTGTGAACATGTCTTTGTTAAAATTAGTCCAGACTTACATTTAGTAAGAGAGAGGATGTTCTGGAAAACAACAATGGAACATTATAAACCAAACTTTGCTCAAATTGTTTTTGCAAGCGTGGTTATAACTATTTCAAAATGACCTATTTCACTCAACGTAAGCGCTCACTTGGTCCAGTTCCACAACAATGTGAATCATTCTTTCATTAAATTATTATTAACGATAAAGTGTTAACTTTAATTTTTTTTCTTTTCACTAACTTTATTTTGGTTTTCAAAAATAACATGCACATTGAATAACGTTACTTCCATTTACTTTATTTTTCAAGTGTGATACTATAAGATGTGTGACCAGATTCTGGCATATGATTATTGTGTGTGTGTTTATTTGTTTTTTTAAGTATTTTTAGTGTTTTGATTATAGAAAACAACAAACAAGCAAAGCAGCAAGTCCACATATGTCCTGTGACACAGGGGCTTCATTATCCTCAAACTGGACGTCTAATAACAAAGTCTATCCCTCTCTCATTTCCACCACAGGGTGGTGTCTAAAGAATTATTAAAAGGACAGACACAGACAGCAGAAAGGTTGAAAAAGAAAAAAGAAAGGAAGAAGGAAGGAACAGGGCAGAGATGAGGACAAATTAATTCTCCTCCAAGGAATTTGCCTCATGTATTTTGCTGTAGTATAACAAAAGGTTGCCATATACTGTGTTCTGAAAGGTTTCAGCTGTATTTTGAACTGTACTTCTTACTGATTCAAGCTAAACAAATGACATAATATGCACCTAGAGTGAATGCTTTGGGGGTGTGGGGGCTCTCCAATGAGTAAGAATTGGTCGACATGCTAATAATGTGGAAAATGCTATCAGTCGATATTGGCTTTTTGAAATCCTACTAGCATGTACTGGCCCAAATATAGTAGTGATGGGGTCTGGATCAGTCTTCTCTTTACAAATGTAAATGTGTTGAAGATCTCTGACCAGAATGTGCCTACTTTAGGGCATGTGACATATGATTATTATTATTATCAGCAGAAGTAGTAAAAGTTTAGAAGAAGGAGTTGTATCAGAGACTTTCATGGTCCACCAGCCCTACCGGTAATTTGCAATGCAGTACTCTTCCTCCTGAGCCACAGCTGCTGGGTGAGTAAAGTGTTTTGATAGTATAGGGCTTATTCAGCAACAACACTAAATCACCACGACATTTTGCTGTGTGCCTACAGCGTCTCACCAAACATCCAAGAGAAGCACATAGTTGAACCTTGTGTGGTCCTCAGAAGAGGACATTGTGACCTTGCTCTTTCGAGACATGTGACGGCATAGTTATTGGGTTGCCAAGCCCATATCAGAGCACAAATCAAGCTGTGGGGTGACCAACATCAAAAAAAGCAATTCTCTGTTGGACAAGGGACCAAGAGGCATGCCTGAAAGTGAGCCCCAAGGAAAGCAGTAGGGAGTATAATGTGAACAGCTAGCTATCCTCACTATCCTTTATGAACATTTGTGTTATCCTTGTTGCTTTCTTCACCAGAGTTTTTTTAGATCTTGCCTACAACTGACTGGTATTTGTTGTTTGCAGACTCAAAGCCCTCACCAAATTTCATCATATCTTTCATTAGATGTAACAAAACATCTAGAACTTCCAACCACTGAATCACGCACTGTTGTCTGTAAGAGTCCCAGCTTTCACCAGCATGGGCTTTTCTTAATGCAAGGTTGCAAGAAATAACATTTCTATTTTAAATGACTTCTTCACTGCCCGTGTTTGGATTTTAATATGTGTGAATGAAACCTGGCAGAATGGTGGTGTGATGGGTTCTCTTTTGAAATGTAATCCATAGACTCTACTGATTGTAACACAGAGAGGACTATTGGATGTGGTGGACGAGTAGCTGCTTGTTAGAAGATTGCAGGCTTATATTTAGCAAGACAACTATTTTGTGGATTTTAATGAGAAATTGCTTGAGCAAAAACCACTCCTGGTGATAAACAACAAAGGACATTTTGTTGTCTGAGTTTTCAGGTCAACTTAGGTCATGGGATTTACTGGCGTAAACTAATCAAACCCTGATGCCACAGTTTACATAGTTAATGATTTTCTGTTGCTTTTTTTTTCTTTCAGATCTATGTATATATTGTTTCTGTTCCTCCCTGTCAGCTTATTTATGCATAAAATAGTAGCATTTGATTTGTCTAGTATTAGTTTATTTGTTTATTTCAATAGCTACCATGCTTGTTTCTGGATCTAAGTCTACATTTAGGTCCTCTCATCACAACTTTTAATACATTAAAGTTTGACCTGGTAAATAGATCCCAATGTGCAGGGGTGGGTACAGTGGTTTGTCTGTGTTTTTTATATTTACGTCCATGGATTTTCAGAATCTGAGATTCGCTGAGGTGAGTATAAAGTGTCAAAACACATTAAGGTTCAACTTGTTGCAAGTTACTACGTTGAATATGTTTGTATAAACTTTTTTTGGTAACACTTTACAATAAAGTACACATAATTTGATTACTAGGGAATGCCTCAAGAAGGGATCAGGATCAAATCAGGAACAAATCAGGAACTAATGGGTAGTTAGCCAGCACTTATTGGGGAACACACAGCCAAGCCTTATCAGGGGACTACTGGTTTGTTACAATAGGAACAAACCAGTAGGTAATGGTCAGGTAGTGATAAAAGTAATGATGGGTTCCTCAGTAAGTACTTGGTATGATGCTTCACTACATCAGTGAACAAAATAACAACCAGGCAATGATTTGGTGTCAGTAAGTGATAGTCAGACATAGTTCAGAACTCACATGGAGAATTTGTTCCTTGTTTCAGTGGTAACAAACCAGTAGTCCCCTAATAAAGCATGGCTGTGCGTTCCCCAGTAAGTACTGGTTAACCACCCATTAGCTTCTGATTTATTCCTGATGCGTTCCCTAGTGGTTAATCAAATTTTGTGTATCTTATTGTAAAGTGTTGCCCCCCTTTTTTTTTGTTTGTTTGTTTTTTTGTTACAGTACTTTTATTATTTAGTTTTTTGTTAAATAAAGGACTGAAATGTGATATTTTGAAAGACAGATGGAGGTCAACTTTTTCTGTGGCTTTCAGTTAGAGAGGAAGCTGGTCAACTTTACCAGAAGAAATAAAGTAAGGACCAGCGCAGGGGTCTGCAAGCTGCGGCTCTACAGCCACATGCGGCTCTTTGGTTCCTCCACAGTGGCTCTTTCAAGCTTTGACTAAAAGTAACATAAAACTGAAGTTTATTGGTTGTTATACAAACAATGAAAAGTACTAGTTTTATCTGTTTTCATGTATCTTCTTTGGTAAATACTCACTTTAGTTTTTTGTTTTATTTCTATACTTTTTTTATTTTTTTTTTTTAACAATTAAAAAATACATAGGTCTGCATAGATCATAGTTTGTTTTGTTTTTTAATTAAAAAAAAAACTTTTCCCACCTCATTACAAGAATCTGGTGTTTTCGTAAAAATATCAATAAATGTTAAAAATCATTAGATATTTTTAGCTCTATAATGTCACCCCTACAGGCCATAAAAGTCTCCTTCCAACAAACTTAAAGTGGCCCATGGGCCACCAGTTGATAACAGTTGTAGCAGGTTGTTGCGGCGCTGGACACATTGAATTTAGTGCATGAAGGTGTAAGAATGGCTCTTCTGATCATAAAGGTTGCAGACCCCTGGACTATAAGCTCAGTATTGAACACATAGATCACAAAAGCCATCATGGTTCCTGACTGAGTCATATTCTAAAACAGAATTTGGAAAATTACCACACAGCAAATTAACTCAGCAGAGTGTGATTAAAATAGTTTTTATGAAACTAAAATTAAGGTTGTGTTGACATTAATTTTTAGAGGACAATCAGGACTTTTGGGAATTTAATGAGGATCCTTTTTCTCTCTTCAACATCATGCATTTGTGACAAGTCAATGATGTAGACCAAAGAACAGAAAATATGAAAAGGTTGTGTTATCTTAGTTTAATAGTAGCTGGTGGGAGGGCTTTCAAAGCAAAAATAATAAAAATGACTGTAGTTGTGAGTTGCATCAGAGACAAAAGGCTGTCTATGGAAGAAAATCACATTTGCATTTTTTTTAAAGTCTGGTTTTAAACATAAGTTAAATCAAACAATTCTGGTATACTGTATATTATATAACAGGTGAAGATGCAAAGGGGTATAGGGATGGCAGATTTCCAGGTATGGGCCTAGTTTGAACTAAAATCAGAATTATGAGCATTTTAAAAAAATAGAGCAAACCAAAAGGATCCTGAAGGACGGTCATGGCTTCAAAAGTATTTGAAAAAGATCTTATGTATCTTTAAATCTGTGAGGGAGAGTTTCCTTCTCACTTATCTGTTGGTGTTGCAGCAGAAGAAAAGTGTCATAAATTGTTGTTTATTGTGTTGTGTTTTGTTTGTTTGTTACTGTTAGCTTGTTCTTTTTGGGGAATAGTGGTGGTAGACTTTCAGTATTACTGGTATTTAGGATTTTGTTTCATTCTTTCAAGTTTTATATAAATATAAACCTTCCAGATAACTTTCAAATTCATTTTAAAATCATTCTGTATGTTTTTAGATCTCTGAACAGTTCTGCTTCATCTTATCCAGCTGATCTGCTGCAGCCATAATCCCACAGTACTCTGAGCTCAGCAGACCAGATGCTTTTACTGGTTCCATGCACCAGAGGTGACTGGGCCTTCTCTGTTGGAACAACTTACCACTGCATGTCAGGCAGGCTCCCTCTCACTATGTTTAAGTCTCATTTAAGAATGCACTTTTATCCCCTGGATTCTGTGTGAGTTGATTTTAACTTGTCTCAATTTTATAATGTTAATCATAGGTTGTTTTTTTTTTTTTTTTTTTTTTTTTGTTGTTGTTGTTAGTTTACCTCTGTGTGATCTGTGCATTTTATCATGTGTTCTTTGCTTGTTTTGGTTTTGCTGTGCAGCACTTTGGCTGGTCTTGTTGCTGTTTTTAAGTGCTTTATAAAGTGTTATGATGGGTGTCCATGGTACAGTGGTGGTGGCAGCCGACCCCCAGTCGGAAGGTTGGAGGTTCGAATC
The DNA here is from genome assembly GCA_031762415.1 of Simpsonichthys santanae. Taxonomy (NCBI): domain Eukaryota; kingdom Metazoa; phylum Chordata; class Actinopteri; order Cyprinodontiformes; family Rivulidae; genus Simpsonichthys; species Simpsonichthys santanae. The sequence continues at coordinate 24,852,824 of JARVLU010000255.1, forward strand.
CCGAGTTCCCACACCATGAGTCATGTGTCCCTGGACAAGACACTCAACCCAAGTTGCTCCCGGTGGGACTGGCTGGCGCCGTGCATGGCAGCCTACCGCCACCGGTGTATGAACGTGTGTATGAATGGGTGGATGGATGGTGCTGTAAAGCGCCTTGGGGCCCCTCAGAAATGAAGGGATTTGTCACGAGCAACTTAAAATCAGGTCCAGTGTGACTGTAGGAGGGTCTGGAGATTTTCTGGTGGGCCGGTCTGATGTGTGGGCTGCAGGGGCAGCGCTCCCTGTTTGTTTGTTTGTTTTTTGTTTGTTTGTTTGTTTTTTGGGTTTTTTTTTTTGTTTGTTTGTTTGTTTGTTTGTTTGTTTGTTTGTTTGCTTTTTAGAACTTTTCATAAACAACATATAAACACAGAACACTGCTGCGGCTGGGGTTGCCAGCTCTCGTTTTTTTTTTTTGTTTTTTTTTTACCTGTCAATCATTCTAGTAGGCGTGTAAGCAAATGACCAATCAGCAACCTCAATTTGTCCCAAAAGTAAACGCCCCTTGTCTGTGGATCTGATCTGCAGCCGCTCAGGATGGACGCTCGAGCATGAAGTCTCAACCCTCTGTGGACAGTGCACACACTTTCCGCGCGACTGACAGGACGTGCAAATATACGGTACTGGAGTCTTTAGACTACTGGAGGACAAATTGACCACATTTCCTCACTGCTGCTGTCTTTACTTCCTCTACCTGTTGTATTTGTGATTTTTTTTTTCATTCAACCTTTATTTAGGCAGGTTAATCTCATTGAGCCTCAAGGACTCATTTACAAGAGAGACCTGGC
>JARVLU010000255.1:24885032-24895177 GCA_031762415.1 Simpsonichthys santanae
TTGTAGATTTTTTTTTTTTTTTGCTTTGTTTTGTTTTGTTTTTTTGAATGTCCAGAGGACCAGACTTAGCTTTTTTAGACTCTTGGATGTTGTTTTATAACCACAGCTAGGAAACCTTTAAAAACCTCCTAAATTCTGTTAACGTTGAACCAAGCTTTCCATTTTCCATGAACAAAGGGATGATGAAATAAGAATCCAGAATTTTATGTTTTGCTTTGCATTAATCAATGATTTTCAGGGGGAACAGCGTTAAACACAATCCAATACAATGATTACATTTGATTATATTAGAGTTTACATATTAACTGGCTAGGTTGGTCAGTAAACCTGATGTTGAACGAACCGACTGACGGGGGTTTTTCAGGAGTTGTCCTTGTGAGGCTATGAGAGGGAGTATAGCTGTGAGCTTCCTTTGTTCTTGCTGGCTTCAGCTGGAAGGCCCTACTTCCTCATCGGCTCTGACACGACCGAGAGCCCTCAGGACCGTGCCGATGCACTGAAATGCTCCAACACCTCACCTAAACAACTTCAACTCACAACCGGACCCAGTATATGTTGTCTCTCACCACTTCCAACAACCTTCTGCAACTCTGAGCAAATAAATCCAAAAGATAATTAATCTCTCTGCTTACAATTCTGCATGTTGCTGTTCTGATCTGATACAATGTTTGTTCAAGAATAGAGTTCTCGAGACGTCCCCTTATCATAACTTTGTTGGAATTCCTATGAATTCTTGGTTGATAAGGGGCAGATTACCACACCCGCTCTGGGATGAGGCCGCCTCGGGCTCGGAACAGCTGTTCAAAAGTTGAAGAAAAAGGATCTGGATTTTGGATCCGGGCTGAAGTGGAAAGCAGCTTCCATTCTGCTCAAAAAGGAGCCTTCTCTTCGGATCCGTCCAATTTCCTACTCAGCTGGAGCCGTCAAAACTTGTTCTGTTCCTCTTCGCCTCCGGTCGTTATTCAGCGTTATTTTGTCAGATCAGTGGGTATTTATGGATCAAATCCTGGTTACCTCCTTAAACAGGAGGTCCCTTAGATCATGCCACTTTCTTCCCACCTTATGGAAAGGCTTTGGATCAGACTTTCTATGCATGTCTATGGGACATGGTTACATCATTATTATACATATTAAAAACTGGGAGTCACAGTAATCAGTCTGGCTTAATCTGGATTTTACTGCTTTAAACCTCAAGTTGTTGTTCACCTTTCTTTCCTTATATGGATTCAGTTTTTGCTCAGTGTTCAGGAAGTGTTATTGAGTAAGTGGCTTGAGTGAGGAGAAGCATTTCACAAACCTTTCTCTTCATTCTTTGTTGTACATCATAAAATATTATAAAACAGAGAAGAATAAAATATTGTATCCTTTACATCAGGATTACATGATTACATGATTACAATTTCAACTTGATTGTTGTCAGTAATTTTTTAAATGCACAGTTCTGTTATTCAGTTTAAAAAAGTTACATGTTAACTTCCTTCTGTGTTTACACAAGGAACTGTATGCCTGCATCTCTCTCTGCACACAGCTGTTTGGCCCGAAGCTTCGGAAGCGGTTCTTGGTGCAGTTCCATGCAAACTATTTAAGCAAGCTTCTCTCTGCTCAGGCCCTGAACAGATCTGCTGAACTGGTTCTGCCACTTTACACACACACGAGCTGCAGGTCTCACCGCACCTGCTGAGTTCCTGTTTCAGAACATCTGATCTGTTTTCATGATTATTTTCTTTATAAGGAATCAAATTTAAATGAACTTTGTGATTTCACATCTCTAAAACTCTGTTTTCCAACTACCAGTACAGGCAAACGAGAGCACACTACACCAGTTTTGGCCTCCCTGCACTAGCTACTGGTTCACCTTTGAATCCAGTTCAAAATACTCCTGTATGTCTACAAATTGCTGAACAATCCCCCCCATGTCTCTGATTTGCTACAGCCGTATGTCCCACCACGTTCTCTGAGGTCAGTGGACCAGTTGCTTCTCACAGTTCCAGGAACTCGTATTAAACGCAGAGGTGACAGGGCCTTCTCTGTAGCAGGCCCAAGACTTATGAACGAGTTACCTCGGCTTGTCAGACAGGCCCCCTCCCTCTTTTTTTTCAAATCCCATTTTAAAACCGACTACCGTATTTTCCGGCGTATAAGTCGCAGTTTCTTTTTAATGATTTTCATGTCCTGCGACTTATATGGCGAAGCGACTTATTTATGGATGTTTTCCCCAAAAAAAAAAAAAAAAAAAAAAGGGTGCAGTACCACTTTTTGGCCGCTAGGGGTGCAGCGCAGTCAGCCGCTATGAGCGCTAAAGGTAGGCGTGTCGGATGGTTTGTGTATTCCCGCTAAAATCCCATCACCCCCCGCCAAAGACGTCAGTGAGTAGGAGAACAACAAAGAGAAAACACGTACCGTACCTGTATATTACAAGTGAAGAAATGGCGCCTAAGAGGAAGTCATATTCTGCCGAATTCAAGCTGCAAGTCATCAAGTTTGCAGCTGAACACGGAAACCGAGCAGCTGATCGCAAGTTTGGGGTAAGCGAAAAGCTTGTTCGTGACTGGAGAAAGGCTGAGGTCACCCTAACTTCCATGAAGAAGTCCAAGAGGGCGAACCGTGGCAGCAAGGCCAGGTGGCCAGCTCTGGAAGACAGAATAAAAACGTGGGTGCTGGAGGAGCGAGCTTTGGGCAGAGGCGTGTCAACGGTGCAGCTCCGTCTGCACGCCATGGCGGTGGCGAGAGAGATGGACATCATGGAGTTTGTTGGTGGGCCTTCATGGTGCTTCCGTTTCATGCGTCGGCACAATCTTTCCATCCGAGCTCGCACAACCATGTGCCAGAAGCTGCCGGCCGACTGCGAGGAAAAGGTGGAGAGTTTCCGCGCGTTCGTCAGCAGGCAGGTGCAGGAGCACAGCATCTCGCCTGACCATATTATTAATATGGACGAGGTTCCGCTCACGTTTGACATCCCCATGGGACGGAGCGTTTCTCAGAAAGGCGAAAAATCTGTCAACATCCTCACCACCGGGCATGAGAAATCCCACTTCACCGTGGTGCTGGCGTGCTGCGCAGATGGATCCAAGCTGCCGCCTATGGTGATCTTCAAAAGAAAAACCATGCCGAAGGAGGAATTTCCCCCGCGCGTGGTTGTGCAAGTGAATGAGAAGGGGTGGATGGATGGTAACATGATGAACGTGTGGCTCACCAACTGCTACACTAAGCGGCCGGACGGATTTTTTAAATCAAAAAAAGCCCTGCTTGTTATGGACAGCATGCGTGCTCACATCACGCCTCAATTCAAAGATAAAATTAAATCCGTCAATTCCATCCCTGCCATCATCCCGGGAGGTCTGACCAAACTTCTCCAGCCGCTGGACATATCAGTGAACCGAAGCTTCAAAGCAGCGCTCCGGCTGCTCTGGGAGGAATGGATGATAAGCGGTGATCATACATTTACAGTTACTGGACGCATGCGTCACGCCACCTTCCAGCAAGTCCTTGGCTGGATCGATAAAGCCTGGACCTCGGTGACCACACAAACCATCCAGTCAGGGTTCAGGAAGGCTGGCGTCTTATCTGCACCTGCTGCTGGAGCTGATGTGGAGGAGGACTCCGACAGCGCAGACGAGGAAGAGGAGGCAGCAGCGCTACATCAGCTTCCACAGGAGTTGGCTGAACTCTTCGTGAGTGACATGGAAGATGAGGAATTCAATGGTTTTGAATTAAAAAAATTAAATAAATCGGTGTTTCTGTCATCTTTTTTTGGGCGGTTGAACATGTACTGGTAATCTAAATAAACAAGCATCTATGCGCGCATGGCAGTCTCCAGCAGCCATGCGTTTCCGTGTTTATTTTTAGTAAAGCTCATCTGACAATGTTCATTTAAATAAAAAAATAACAGGAAAAATAAGGAAAAAAAAGAAAATAATGAAGAATTCAGCTCAGCACGTTTTCAGCAAACAAATTTAATTTTTTTTAGGTGTTCATGTGGTTACTACAGTTAAACTTCTTCCGTGCACTGCCTGGCTGCCACAATCCTTTTTTGGCAAGACACCGCCCACATTTTCCGGGTTGTCAGCGGTGATGCGTAACATACGCGATGGGTCAGCTGTGACGCATAATAGGTGTGACTTATATGGAGGTGCGACATATTTATGGATTTTTCAAAATAATTGGACAAAATTAGACAATGCGACTTATATGGCTGAAAGTACGGTAGCTTTGAAGAGACAGTGTCTGCCTCAGTCCTCTCTCAGAATCACTTTTTTTTTTTTTTTTTTTCATTTAACCTTTATTTATCCAGGTTAGTCTCATTGAGCCACAAGAACTCATTTTCAAGAGAGACCTGTTAGGGAGCAGATGGTGGAGGTTAAGGGCCTTGCTCAGGGGCCCAAGGTGGGGCGAATGAGGGTGGAGGGAGTTGTGGGTGTTTCACCTTTTTCCACCAACATTTTTGATGTTGTCAGTACTGGGGTTTGAACCGGTAAGCTTCCAATCACAGGCCCACCGTCTCTAACCTCTGCGCCACCACTCCACCTTGTGTGGGTGGAGTACGCTCACAACACACATAAATCATCAAAACAGGTATGTCCCCTTTTGAGGCCTCCCTTGGCTATGTTCCTCCCTTATTCCACAGCCAGGAGACCGGCATTTCTGTTCCATCGGTACAACACCATTTTCACCGATGTAGACGAGTCTGGCAACAGGCTAAGGCAGCACTGACTCGGACTGCAGTAATACATTTGCTGATTGCTACCGTGCACCAGCTCCTTCGTACCATGTGGGTCAGGAGGTGTGGCTTTCCACCAAAGACATCCATCTCAAAGACACACCCAGGAAGATGGCGCCCCGGTTCATTGGCCCCTTTCCTATCACTAAAATCATAAAATCCTCTGCCGTACATCTTCAACTCCCAAGCTCAATGAAAGTCCATCCTACCTTTTACGTCTCCCAGGTTAAACCGGTATCTGCGAGTCCCTTGTGCCCTGCAGCCGACCTCCCTCCACCCAGTTAATTGACAATCACACTGCCTTCAGTGTCAGGACCATGCTGGACGTGTAACACCGAGGACGTGGGGTCCAGTACCTAGTTGACTGGGAGGGTTATGGACCTGAAGAAAGATCGTGGATCCCTTGGTCTTTCATCCTGGACCCAAGTCTCATCACGACTTTCTTCAGAAATTACTCCGCGAAGTGCCTCAGGTCACCTGAGGGGTGATTCTTGACGGGGGGTACTGTGAGAGTTCCACTGCCTGCAGCTCTGATTACCACCAGCTGGCGGCCATCCATCTGACGAGGTCCTTCTACTATTTAAGACTGCAGTCCAGTGTGACTCATCGCTGGAGCATTGTACACTTCTTGGTATTTATGCTTTTGGCCAGTAAATCCTTGTGTATTATGAGAGTTACTTGCCTTCATTCTTGTGCCTACAGTCATCCTGTCTCCTCGACTCCTGTTTGGTTCCGAGTTCCCGTGGTCCTGGTTCGTGTCCTCCGTACCTCGCCTTCCAGCCACACGCCTGTCCAACTTGCATTGCCTGTTCTCCTTGGACTTGTCTCTGGTGATCTCTGGTGGTTCACATCTGCGCCCAACACCTGCATCTCCACCTGGAAGGAAATACAAGCAAGCATTATTGAGTGCTACAAGTGGACTTCACTGACACAACTGTCTTCCCCAGGATCTCCAAGAGATGACCAACTGTAAATAGCCGCACTGTATATAATAAACACTGTTCTTTTTCTAACTGAATCTTGTCCTTTCTGGTCTCGTACTACTCTGGGTTCCCCGCATTGTGACACATCCCTGGCATTGATTTTGGTCCTCCAGTGAGTCCCAACACAGATGGAATGCAGAATCGCAGACTGGCAGCAGATCTTCAGCAACTTGCAGCAGCACTTGCTGAAGCATCTGAGTTTCTTCAGAAAATAAAATTGTTTATGTCCTTCTAGGCAGTTCATTATGTTGTGTATGCAATACACATAGACACACACATGCTCATGGGTTCAAACCGAGTCATTTGGCTGTAAAACCAGTCACAAAGTTTTACACTAGTTCCAGGTACTTAAGCTCAAGCTCCTCAGACACACTACACTGCAGAGATGCAGAGTCATCAGAGAACAACTTCAGATGACACAGTTGCTCAGAAAATATGAGGTGTTGAGTGTGGACGAGAATGGCAACAGGAGCATTTTTTACCTGAATAGAATTTTTCAGACCCACAAACTGAGGTTTATCTGACAGACAGTCAGTAACACTGCATAGTAGATGTGCTGACAACTATTCTGAACAGTTCCTCAGCCAGTGGAAAGAGGGGCTGGTGCTGAAGACACTGTAGAGAGAAAAAAAATCCTCAGAGAGCCAGAGACTGCCACTATGGGGAAGAGATTCTGTAAATGACACTATCAGTACTACCAATACTGGTGCTTTTTACTTTAACAAGCATAGTGTAGAAATGTGTTGAGAGTTTCCAGACAGATGAGATGTACAAGACATCAGGTTCCTGGGAAATCTAGTACAGTTAGGATCAAGTCTTAAAAGAGTTCTCCATGACTATGACCTAACCCTCTTGTTGTGGTGCTGTTGGATCTGAGTGCAGTCTTTAGTACAATGGATAACAGCATCCCTTTTTCATGTTTTGATTTTTGTGTTGATAATAACAGCCCTAACAATTCTAGTGGACCCTGATAGATAGGAGTTTCCAACTTTGGGTATCAATACACATTACAGCCCGGTACAGGATAGGTACCTGGTACCTACCAGTTACATACCCAATAAGCACATCCTTGATAAGTACTTGTATGTCCTTATCTAGTATCTTGTAGTACTTGTGTAAATACTTCCTACTGAGTATGGACCCAGTAATCAGTAAGATGGGTACATACCTGATGTTTATCTGGTGCTTACAAGATATATTCTTGGTACTTGAGAATGTACTGGGCACTTCCAAGGTATAAAATTGGTACTTATTGGGTATGCACCTGGTACTCACAGAGGATGTGCCAGGTAAGTTTCCTGTAATAGTAGTATGTACCCAATACATACCAGTACTGTACTAGATTTTCATTGTAATTTGCTTGCAAAAATCTCTTGATGTAATTCTTGACTGCACCTTTAAATTTGAAAAACAGATCAGCTCAGTTGCCATGACAGGCCATTTCTAAATAGAAATAGCTCCTTAGTACATTCCATTAGTCCAGTTTGAAACAATCCATTCCCTGTCCTGATGCATGCTCAATAATCCAGGTAGAAAAATCTAAAAAAGTTCATTCTGGTCCTCTGGACATACAAAAAAAAAAAAAGTTTATATGCTTTCTTTTATGATTGTCTATTGTTGTCATCATTCTTTGTTAAAAACAGGTCTATCTTGTAAATGAGTCCTTAAGAATAAGAAGGTGAGACTTACCTGTATAAATAAAGGTTGGATGAATGTTCGGAAACTGTATTTTTCTGTATGTTGGCCTTGCTTGTAGCCACAAAATGTAGCGTTCTCCTTTTGAAAGAAGAAAGAGAATGATCACATCATCAATGCTGGCTTCCAGGATTATCATTAATTTTAGGAGTCAGTTTACAATTTTACTGCTTGTTTTTTTTAAGTTACTCCCTTTCTGAACTTCTGCACATTTACACTCCGGTCAGAGCGCTGAGGCCCACATATCAGTTTCTCTTCAACATTCCCTGATTCAGCTAAAAGCAGAGCTGACAGCCCTTTTTAATCTGTAAAACAGATTGCCTTTACCCTGCTATAGTCCAAATGTAAATAGAGAAATTAACTGACTAAACCAATGAATTTAAAGTGTAGGTCATGAACAGCACGTTTATTTCTATTCTTCAGTTTTCTTAACGTATTTTTGTTTGTAGCAAAGCTGCTGCCAGTTAATTGGTATTTGTGATTGTCCATTTTTCCATTCATTTATTCTGTCAAAATACCACCAGCACATGCAGCATGTCCCTGCTATACAATCACAGTTTATGGATGAACTGCTGCACAACAGAGAAAATAAATTCATAGGTTTTCAACAAAGGAGAGAATCAGATTTGTGTAAAATGTCAAGTCTCGGTTGTTGACAAACAATCAATACAAGCAGGCGTTCGAGGCATTTGGTCTTTTCAAGCCCCACGTTAAGTCAATAACGTTCACACTGAGTTCCACAGCGATTGCTATTGATAACTACTAAGAGCCTGACAGTGGGCTCACATAAACTGCTCTCTAGATTTGCTGCTTCTGAAGAAACAAACTAAACTTATGTCCATATTTTAGCTTTATGTATAATTTATCTATACATTTTTACTTACTATTAATGCAAGTTGACACTAATAAAGTTGAGAACGGAAGTGATAAAAGGTTACATCATTGTCATTAGTTAATTTTTAGTTATTCTACTGACTCAATAAAACTATAAATATTGATCAACAAGCATTGAATTCTTTGCTCTGTTGATGTCATATGTGGTCTGTAGAGTGGCTTACAACACTGTGGTCATGTTTTGTCTAGTTAATTAGCAAGATAAAATGTGATGCTAAAAATAAAAGCCCATTATAAAAGTAACTAAACCTTTATCATTATTGTTATTTTGTCATTGCATTAGTTGCAGCTATTTATTTGGAGTGTATATCTTTTTCAGCTGTTGTTGGGGCTCATTTATAAAACAATGAAACTAGAGAGTCATGAAGAAATCCAATCTGTTACCATGTTCAGTGTGGGTGTTGGGGATGACTCAGCTAATACCACACCAACTTTCATTTACAAGTTGGTGTTTGATGCTCAGATTCAAACTTCCATTCATTCCACATGTCACAATAAAACACATTTTCTTTCTATCTTTAACCCAGTCAACTAACAAAAACTTGTATTTTTTTTCCTTTTAGTCCAAATGGATCCTCAGTGATAGCAGTGAGGGTAAATTACAGGCAGTTTGTAAGGATGTCATGTTTATAGATCAAAAACGGAAGAGATGAAATTAAATGTTCATGCTCAGCATTCTTCATGAACCCGTTGTAGATATGACATCGTCTTTAGACAGAGTCCAAGTAAACATCTGCTGAGTCACAAAGTTTTGCAAGGGGACCAAGGTCTTTTTTGACAGGTGCATCCCAGAAGTCCCGTCTCACCTTGTTCTGCTCCTTCGTGTTCCTTGATGTGATGTGTGTCTCACTTCTCTCCCACCTGTTATAGCTGGCCTGCAGCTCAGCTTTTTAATATAACAGCTCCTGCAGCCAGCAGTCAAAGCTGCGCTGGTGGATTCTGACATTTTGACAAAAGTGATTCAGATATGCACATACAGAGTTTAATGGGTTCCTCCTGTGTTCGTGCTTTAACTCTTAACCAGACAGTGTCAAAGACAAACATACAGACTCAGATCTATGTTGTACTGCCATGTAAATTAACTTTAAAGCAGTCCCTCATTTATCATGAGGGATCCGTACCCTGAAGCCCCAAGATAAGCAAAACTGCAAAGTAGAGACACTAGTTCAAGTTCAAGTACAGTAAACTTTACATTAAGGCTTTAGAAACCCTTCCCACAATCTTGGAATGTTCTAAACTCTTAAACCTATTTTAACAACACATATTACTAAATATGACTTACTAGCTCTGCAGAACAACCTCAGTTCTGGTTCTGGTCCAACTCTGTTTTATTCTGACTTGGTTAATTTCTGTAGAACTTTCCTGAAGCCATTTTAACAACATACAGTACTTATATGTGCAGGAGCTACAAGATTTTAGTTACAAGGGCTCTGCAGAACAGGAGCGGCTCGATTCCGGTCCGACCCGATAGATAAAAAAAGTCCCGGTGCTGCATGACTGATGCACATTGCTCCATCCAGCTTAATGTGCACGTGCTGCTGCTCCAGGTTTTAATCCACCACCTCTGGCCTGGTCCGGACCTGCACTGCGAGACCAGAACCAGGCTGAAGCCTACAGCTCCTAGGATCCGGGTCACACTGAGTCCAGATCAACTGCAACCCATACTACCTGCCTCCACCCTCATTTGCCCCACCCTGGGCCCCTGACCAAGGCCCTTAACCCCCACCATTTGCTCCCAAAAACAAGTCTCTCTTGAAAATGAGTTTCTGTGACGCAATGAGACTACCCTAAAGGATAAATGAAAAAAATAAAAAAAAATAAAATAAAATAAAAAACTCAGCAGTGAAGATACAACT
>JARVLU010000255.1:24964858-24977230 GCA_031762415.1 Simpsonichthys santanae
TTTTTTTTTTTTTTTTCACAATTTGCAGGTGAGTGAATGATCTGATCATCTAACTTTTGATTGCAGTAATCCACATTATTAGCAGAAATAGAGGGCCCCAAACCAAATTTCACATAGGACCCCATGAAGGCTTGGGCCGTCACTGGGTTGAACAACTGGGAGATAAGGTTAGAGACATTAGGCTGAGATGGTTTGGACATGTCCAGAGTAGGGACAGTTAGAAATGCAGCTGCCAGGAAAAAGACAAAGAGGAGATACTGTATATGGAGTTAGAGAGGACATGGAGGTAGATGGAGTGAGATGGAGGATGACTCAATGTGGTGACCCCTGAAGAGGAAAAAGCCAAAAGATTTTCAAGAAATTTCTTTCTGTCATTTTCTTTACTAGAACCCAAGTGCATACTGCGAGCCATTTGCAAGAGATCAGAATGGAGTCCCTATTGCTCCCTGCGGCGCTGTGGCCAACAGTATGTTTAATGGTAAACAGCACTTATAATCACATCTTCAGTCATCACATACTTTCACCTCATTGGACCATTAACCCACACGTTTCTCCCACCAGACACCTTTACTCTGACCTTCCATCATTCCAGCGGTTCTGTTCTTGTTCCTCTGCTACGGACCGGCCTCACATGGTACACCGACAAAAACGTCAAATACCGTAATCCAAGGATGGACAACTTGTCTCTAGCTGAGGTGTTTGAAGGTAAAGATGGAAGGTAACGTACATTTCTTTGTGTTCTTTTGTGATACGTGGTGTTAACTCGTGATACTTCCTCCAAAGGCACAGTGCAACCTTTGTACTGGCAAAAACCTGTGTATGAGCTTGATCCAGACGACCCGAACAACAATGGTTTCATCAACGATGATCTGATTGTTTGGATGAGAGAGGCCGCTTTCCCCAACTTTAAGAAGCTCTATGGGATTTTAAATCGAAACAGCCGAACACTCTTCTCAAAAGGGCTTCCATCGGGGAACTACACCATCGATATAAGCTACAGTATCCTTTCATCACATCTAGGAGTCTTTATACGCTAACCAGTTTCCTCTGAGCGTCTCTCTGGTATCGATTTTCTATTGAAGCCTTAACCTCCTGCTCCTTCAGACTTTCCTGTGCAGCCGTTCCGAGGCAGAAAGGAAGTGGTGCTGACCACGCTGACCTGGTTTGGAGGTCAGAACCATTTCCTGCCTGTTGCTTACCTGGTAACCAGCAGCCTGATCTTCCTGACTGCTGTTGTTCTCACGGTGGTGTGGTGGAAGTTTGGAAAGAAAGGAAAGAACATGCTTTTAACATTTCAATAAGACGTCTCATGATGCTGAAGACCGGGATGTAAGGAGAGACTCACAAGCAGGTGAAAAATAAACTCATTTGCTGCTTTGTGGGCAAGTTTAATGCAAAGAGCAGTTATGGGATTAAATATTTACCATAACACATTTAAGACAGCAAGTGCTGCAACACTGAAGACGGTGAAGTTTGACATTTAATAAATGTAACTGTTTTTGACTGTTTCTGCACAAACACTCAGGTACATTATGCTGCATTTGATGCAACTCTGTAAAATGTAATAGTTCAGAACAAGTTGAACCCAGAGCAGCACTGCTCGAGTGCAGACTTTTTTTTTTATTATTGTGTGTATGGCAAATCAGTTGAAGACTGTGGTTTAATGAAGTAAAAAAATAAAATATGGAGCTTTGTTTTCGTTGTGCTAAAACGATAAGAGCAACATGGAGTATGCAATTTGTTATTTATTCTGTTTCATTATATAATTTTATACAATTTTTTTTTTTAATATACTTTAAATTTTTGCTATTTTTGGGTGTAACTAGAACCTTGAGTACACAATGTTGTGTACTCATGTACCACATGTGATGCAAATGACAAAGAATCCTGAACGTTAATCAAGAAACAGCAGGAAATCCAGCAGTCAATTTAATGTTTTTATAAATTATCATTTTTAGATTTTATCATCTCCCTTTCGGGGTAATAACAAACATGTCCTAAAATATCAACTTGTGTTTTCTTTAAAAGAAAAATATATATTTTTTTAACTATTTCATTGGATGCTGCATTGGAACCAGAATTTAAAAGCGATGTTCAATTGGTTGGGGGAAAAAACAAATTATGTAATATCCTACTTACTGGTCGTTCTTAGAATATCTATTTAACTCTGACTGGATCAACAAGTTAAGGACTAGTCTGTGGACTGCTGTCTTAAGACAAGTCTAAAAGCAAAAACTTCACATCAAACTTTGGCAGCAGCATCAGCTAGCTGTAGCACTTCAGTCAGGAACAAAATATCTGCTGGAATAACTAATGTAACAGTGATGTTCTCTGCCCGACCCAGACTAGCAGTTAGCTCATCAGGCTGATCAGGATTAAACACTTCTAGAAACCAAGGCCATTCAGAGCCATCAACATGTTAGATATTTATATTTCACAACCTTTTTTTATGCTGTAACCCCCATTTTAGAGCTCTGAACTATCGCTTTCAACCGTTTATCGCTTTTAAATTATGGATACCATTCTTTACTGTAATATTTTTATCATTGTAATAAAGCAAAAGTATCAACCTTCGTACGTCATTCTGACTCGTGGAACCGATAAATAAAAAGCTTGAGATTGTAATAAAACTTCTCTTTATTCCTCTTTCAATCAGTGAGCGCAGCACACTTACACCCTTTGCAACCAGGGAGCATCCAAACTGTACATCAGTCTCCCTGGTTGCTGAACATGACGGTGGCACAGCGGTCTGAACACCTCTGGTGGCTGTTCTGTAAAGATTTAAACAATTGCTCACCGTCTACACTCGTGCTGCCCCGTGTTCAGTGGGATCAGTACCACGGGGCGTGCAGGAGAGGAATGCAGGTTACTGGTGCAACAGACGATCCTCCACAGCTAGAAAACAGTTCAACACACTACAGACAGTTTCAAACAGCTTAATGCACATACAGACATTGATGCACATGGATACATGGAATAACAATCATGAGGACGAACTATGATCACAGCTGTAACATCTGTTGTACCTGTCTTGCAGTAAATCTTCCTCCTAAATTAAGACGGTTCACTTTGTAACGTGCTGGCACGATTGTCAAAGTTGAATCTGTTGAGAATCGCAGAAAAAGCAACGTTTGGTCTCCAGATCTAGAAAAATGTCTTTTTCTCTTTGGAAAGTTCACCGGATCGATTCTCACAAGCTCCCCCCCTCCGAGCTTTGCTCTGCTAACAGAGGAGGGGAGTGATGGAGTCGCTCGTTAATCAGCAGGATGTGAAATACAAATAAATATCTTCTAATTTGACCTAACAGGATTGCAGTAATGGAATTACAAGAACTAGAAAACATTCAAGTCACGATTCTGAACAATAAGACTACGTACCATGGCAACAGTTGTAGGAAGGAGTTGTCAAAGAATAGAGCATGCAGGTATTTGAGAACATTCTTAAATTTGGTGAAATGAAAATGTTCACTATGGTTTAGCATCAGAATAAAAACAAGAGAATGGAAATCACAGTTTAAGATGTGAAATTGACGAACATCACAGAGCAGGGTCCAAGTCTTTTATCAGTTAGTAGTCAGTTTCTCCTTTTCCTCCGACTCGCGCCCGGCACCAACACATTCATCGTTGTTTCAGTGATAGGACTGTAAAGGCACGGCACAGTTCGTGTCTTTGCACAAACGTTCAGTCAACGTAGACATCTCCAGACTCATCGGAGCTAAGGTAGTGTTCGTTCAAAACTCCAGCCCCGGCTCACGCCTCAGCTTCTACCCATTGAGCTTGAGGGGTCCAATTAAAGCCATGTGCACCCAGACTTTTCAGCTCTGACCCGCTGCCTTATGAGTGCTTTTCAGAGGCACCTGGTAGGTCAGATCCTCAGTGGGCGTGGTCTGTTCAGTGGTGTTTTTAGGCGTGTCATAGACAGACCTGTCAGACTGGCCACTGTCCGTCTGTGTGAGCAGGGACATGGGCCCAGACCCTCTGAAACTACGCACGGTGGAGGGCTGGTTCAGAGCAGACCCCCCTGATGGGTGGCAGCCCATGTCCACCACGATTGGAGTGGCGTATTCAGATCCTGAAGCTGGCAGCGGCTCTGCATAAGAGTGGTATACATCTGATGAGATGGGGGCATCATACAGGGTTGGATCGGTGTACCCTGGGTCAGGACGCTCATCCGGTTTAAAGGTCGACCGTGCACCTAACGTCGGTACTCCACTCACCAGTGGCTGGGCATATTCTAAAAAACAAAACAAAAAAAAAAAACAACTATCAATCATCTGTGCCAACTTTAAAATATTACTAAAGAAGGTCTTGCAGCTTAGAACTTTTTTTTTTTTTTTTTTTTTTTTTTAAGAACCTTACATTGTCATCAAACTATCAAAATCACATTTGGCAAAGTCAGGTTCCAAGGACTCCGTCAAAAAATAATACAGTAGAGAGATTTCAAGAAGCCTGACGGTGAATGCTTGGTCTTAAAGGATGAACTTGTAGATGCTGATATTGATTTTTAAAACTGTAGATTAATTAATAGAGATATTGAAACAAATATTGACCTAAATATAGTTATAAAAAATGCTCAGCATAAAATCACAAACCTAAAATGTTTAAGAAACCCATTTTACCTCAAACATCTGTAGTTTCTTATTAGCCTAAACTAATTAGCCATGAAAAATATTTTTAATAGAACTGCAAAAAAAATTGTCATGGTAACCCCTTACCATCCAAATTTATAAACAAATATATACAATTTATTTTGCTGGAGATGCTAAATTAAGTAGAGATTGTTATTTTGAAGCACAAAATAAAAATTTGGGTATGACGTAAATTAGTGACATCCATCATGATTAAACTAATTTAAGTCTCAGCTAGATAAATTATTTTATTGATGTTTTGCTATAAAGGGTTTGGAAACTGAATTATACTGTTTCTTTACAATTATTGTTGCCATTTCATCACAGTCTTTCAAATACTACCTAATACTGCTAAATCACATTTCTGCACAGCCATAAGGGCTGAGTGCTAGATGGCAGCAGCGTGCCTCCATTATGATCCTTGGTGTGTGGACATTATGCATCAACAGCTCAGATCAGAAGTGGTTAGAAACTAAATCACAACATTAGTCTTTTGTTAGAGCCCCAAAAGACACTGCCTTGTATTGTTCCACTGCTGTCAACAGTCAGTTACACCATTTACTTAAACACCGACCCAAAACTATCAGTGTCCAGCTGTTTCAAAATGTTACGTACATTTAAAACATGAAGTGCAAGTGTATGCAGCTGTGTCCTAAGTAGGAACTACATGTACAGCACATGGATGATGAGAACATCTTCCTTCAAAAGTATAATTTAGTCCTTTCATCACAAAGATACAAACTTATTTTATTGCTTTGCTATGCAAAATAAAAGGTGTCACTTTGTTGTTTTAGCACAGTAAGAATGAGTGACATTTTAACACTTCTAACTAGAGAATTCATTTCCTGCAAAAATGCTTATTGCACAGAAACTTGCTGAAAAACAGCAGAAATTAGCTAAAAACCATGCTGAAATGTAGCTGAAATGAAGAACATGCCTAAATTAGCAGAAGAAAGCAGAAAAGCACATTTTGAACTACTAGGTTTAAATATGCAGAAATGAGCACAAAAATTGGGAAATTAGCTAAAACAAATGCTTGAAATGAACAAACTAAACTATAGCTGAAAAGTAGCTGAAAAGACAAAAAAAAAAAGCTTAAACTAGCAGCAAAAAAAGCTGAAAGGAGCAGAAAGAAGTTAGTCTGCAAATAGCAGAAATTACCACAAAAAACAATTTATCTGAAAACAGCTAAAATTAGCTACACAAATGCTAAAAATGTAGCTGAAAATGTAAAACAAGTTTAAATTTGTAGAAGCAGAAAGAACACGTTTGTCCAATTAGGCTTAAAGAAGCAGAAATTAGTACAAAAAAGTGGAAATTATCTGCCCTAAGATGACTTCTGTTGTGACTTGGCGCTTTTCTACCCTGGTAAATAAACTGAATTGAATTGAAAAAATAAAATAAAATTTTAAATTAGCAACAACATTAAAAAAATATGGCTGAAAAGTAGCTAAATAAGCAGAAAGAAGTGGAAATTACAAAGAAGTGGAGAGACCATATTTTTGCTGAATTAGGCTGAAAATAGGTTTAAATGAGTGCCAAAAATGATGAAATACTGTAGTTGAAAAAGCTAAAACTAGCATAAAAACAGCTAAACAGTAGCAGAAACAGCAGAAAAAGTTTAAACTTGCAGACATAAGCTGAAAGAACAAACTGAAATTAGCAGAAAGGTTAGAAGCACAAAAATGTTTTAGTTTGCAGAAAGAACCTAAAAGGGTCACAAAACAGCTGAAATTAGCTGAAGGTAGCTTAAAAAACAAGTTTAAATTTGCAGAAGAAAGCTGAAAGAAACTGAACCAGAACAAAATGTGAAAGGAGCAGTAAGAGCTAAAGATCTGAAGGATGTAAAATGAGCTCAATTCATTTCCTACAAGGAAAAGAAAGAGGCAGAAAAGGCTAAATATTTAAAAAAGATAAAGCTGCACCAATACCAAAAGTCATAGCACCCTTCTGAACGAGCTGATGATTTGTGGAAATAGCACAAAAATTGTGTAACCAGAAAGATGCCAAAAACGGTACAGAAGAAACCTGGATCACAACAGAGTGACTGCTTCATAAACAGTCACACAATAAGTTTACTGAACAGTTGAGTTCCTCCTGTGAACCAGATTACAGAAGTTATTAAACTGGATGATTTGTTGTGCAACACAAAGCATTTGGTTGTTGGGTGTTTACCTGTAGCTGTTTGGAATTGTGCATGAATCACAGAACTCTACTGATCTAAACTAAATGAGAATTTAAAAAAAGATGCCACTTATAGATTATTGATCATCATTACAAAGAAACTTCTGATCAGCAGGGGGCAACTTGGTTTCAGAAAATAAGCATTTCAATGTGTTGCCCTGCAGTTATTTTTCTGACAGACGACACGTTGGAGCCCACCTACCTGCTGGCTCAGCATGCAGTCTCGGTACGGCACTTCTCCCGGTGCTGTACCGAATTGAATCATCTATCTCCACCATCTTGGAAGGCAGCAGCTGCTTCATGCTTTTCCACCAGTCTGCAGCACATGAACAACATGACGTACAGAGCAACCACCGAGAGGCATCCTGCAGAACGATGACATACCTGTGCGATCCCAGTGAGGAAGATCGAACGCCCCCTCAGAACTCTTTTTCCTACGAGGACAGAAAAAGGTCATAACAGAGAAGAGAGACGCTTCAGGTGATGGAATAAGAGATGGATTCATACTTGTTCCTCCAGTGGCGAGCACAAACTACAGTCAGGATCACAGCTGTCATGAGCATGACCGAGACAGGAACCAGAACTGCTGTCAGCACCACTTCTAGGAGCAAAGATGCTAAAAAATGATCATCGTGTGACAAATATTACCATGAAAAGTCCAACCAGCTAGTTGTCTTACCTTTGCCAATGAGAGGAGGCATAGTTGTGTTTCTGATGTCTGGTGTGTGTGTGGTCTGACCAACGTGAGGTGGGTGTTTTGTACTCGCAGGATATGGAGAATTACGAGAAGGGATGGACAATCTGGTCCACCTCACTGTTCGGGAAAAAGAAACAATTGGATCTTTGAATCTCGAAGCACTCGTTTACTTGCCGTGAACAGACGACATTAACCTGCAGGACCTTGGCAGCCAAGCAGCTCCAGCTTGAGAGCGATCCTCTGGTGCCACGAGGTGGGGTTTATCCGTACGTAACGGGCTTCGAGCGGAGGGATGAAGTTATTCCTCACCTCGTGCAGGTAGTTGGTGTTGCCTTGGAAAATCTATAAAAACAAATGATCTTATAAGCAGCAGAGAAAAACAAAACAAAACTGAAGTCCAGAGATGACAGCTCAGTCCATGTCCTCTCCATAGGTGTCCCAGCTCTCTCAACTTCAAACTAACCATTTATGAAGAACTAATTGACAGGAAAGCCATTGTTATTGTTTATAGTTATTAATTTCACCTTGTCTTGTGTGGAGTTTGCTTCACTGTAGATGTTCCACTGTTTGCCATCGTTACTGTACTGAACCCGGTATGCTGAAACAAAGTACTGGTAGTCCCTCAGGGTAGAACCTGTGGTGATGATACCTGGAGGGATGAATGGAAAAAGCAAAGTGATGAATCCGAACTGAACTCTTACACATCTGAGGCTTGGAGGATACACAGCCTGGAAGTCACATCTGAGGCTTCATACTCATCAGATTTGCATATTACTGTATTTTTCACTCTATAAGTCACTTTTTTTTTCTTCGTAATTTGCATGTCTTGTGACTTATACACTGAAGTGATGTATTTATGGATTTTTTTCCCATATTTATAAATCAATTTTTGACAAGGATATGACCGTTTTCATTCATTCTGACTGAAATTATTGAACACTGACATTTTCAGTTGCTTGATGGCACTTGAGTAGTATGGCATACTGTTGTGTCATGTAATAGGTAAAAGTGGCTATTAATGACACAATCTGCTTGCCACAGCATGCCACAGTCGTCCAGCTCGCCTGGAGCATCAGCTTCATTTTGCTGTGCTGCCCCGGTGAAATGCATCAAATTTGACCATTGAAGTGCATTTATTAAGTAAAAGTTCAACTGAGACACCTTTGGTATGATATGATGTTGAGCAAACAAATAATTATTTTTAGATGGTTATTTTGTTAAATTTTGAAGAAATGCACAGTGTTCCTCCTTCCTGAGTTCCTCCCTCAGAGCGCGCTCCCGGAGCACTGAGGCAGTGATTGCTTTTGAAAATGCAGCTGATTTGACCATTAAAGTGAATTTATTAAGTAAAAGTTAGACTGAGACACACTTTTACTATAATTTCAAGCAAACAAATAATTGTTTTCAAGTGTTAATCTTGTTAAATTCTTGTGCACGCTTCCGTGGCCGCCATTTTGCAGCCAATCGATTTTTGGCACAACACCAGCCCACATTTCTGGGTTGTCAGCGGTGATGCATAATAGATGCAACGTAGACAGTGAAGCGACGTATTTATGGATTTTTGCACTTTATTAGACATATTTGGTCTGATGCAACTTATAGGACGGTGCAGCGTGTACGGTGGAAAATATGGTAGTTTCATGAGATTAAATAAAAGCACAAAACACAAGTGTACCTGACTTCATCAATTTGTCTAGTAGTTCTTTATATTACAATAGAAAACATTTTGTCCTGTTCAGGTTGATAGTTACACCAGAGAGACAACCAGAACCTCAAAAGACATGAGAATTTATTCTCTAAGAGTTCAAAACATGAGGATTCATTGTTGTTACTAGAACCTGTTAAATGAGCATCAAAGTCATAGAGGAACTGTAGCTTACACGAGTGTTTTCTTATAAACCATTAAAAAAAGAAGAGGACCACCTGCATCATGAAGGATCCCACTCACCCAGCACACACGTTTTGCCCCGCTCCCCTAAGGAAGGAGGTTGAGGAGCATTAAGTGCAGAACCACTAGACTGAGGAACAGCGTCTACCCTGAAGCTGTTAGACTCATGAATGTGAAAAAATCACATCATGCTGCTGATCTGTTTCATGTTGCTGCTGATCTGTTTCATGTTGCTGCTGATCTGTTTCATGTTGCTGCTGATCTGTTTCATGTTGCTGTGTTCATGCGTGCTCATCTGCTCACACAGACTCATGTTCGTGCTGCTGTTCAGTGCATTGTTTTTATGCTGTTAGTGCTTAGTGTATTTTTATAAATGTTTTTCTTAGTTCATATCTTACATATTACTGCTTTTTTTTTCTTTTACATTTAATACTTCTGTTTGGATGTAACTGGGACCCTGTGTACATAATTGTGTTCCACCACATGTGGTGGAACGACAAAGAACCTTGACTCCTTGAAAAAGAATAATCCTGGAATTGTTCACATGGCGTACCTGTGATCCTCTTGTCCCTCTTCAGATCTACTTGCAGCCACTGCTGCTGGTCATTCTGTGAAGGTGCCCAGGGAAGCCCA
This sequence comes from Simpsonichthys santanae, assembly GCA_031762415.1. NCBI lineage: Eukaryota > Metazoa > Chordata > Actinopteri > Cyprinodontiformes > Rivulidae > Simpsonichthys > Simpsonichthys santanae. Next base: position 24,974,888 of record JARVLU010000255.1, read on the forward strand.
GTCTTTTTAAGGCGAGCCCCCGACGATCCCCACACACCAGTGACGGTCCAATCCCACACAGATGAGGCGCTGAGCTGAGTGTCTGCAACACCACCGGACTCCAAGCCCAGCGTTCCGTAACAGCCTGAAGGCACAAATTGACGTACGGTTATTTTTGTGTTTTTATTTTAGGAGTGTGTTCATAGTCGCTCACATCCACAGATATTGATTAAATGAGAAATAAGACTCACCATTTGTTTTGAAAGTAAAAAGGCTGTTTGACAAAGTCCCTCTGAGGAGAAAAAGAAAGAAGAAACCAAGTGTGAACAAAGCAGATGCTGAGAGTGAGGCAGGTTTGTGTCCTGCAGTGTCTGAACGTGTTACCCAGTGGAAGTGACATTGTTAGCCAGTGTTCCCTCATAGTGAGGGATGCCTTTGCTGCTAACCACACTGATCCTCCCCCCCTCAGCGTTGGACACCACGCCTGCATGAACTGCTGCAGTGCAGAGAGGAGACGACTGTAGGAACATGAAAAGATAGAGATTATGATTCAGTATGATTTAGTAACAGCATCAACATGCTGGTGAAGATTCACAGCAAAAATGTTGCATTAAACACACTGGCAGCCATTTATGTGAGACAAGAACTTCATTATTGATAGTTTACTTAGAAAGGAAACAAATGTATGTCCCGGCTCCAAACACCTGATTCAAATGGATGAATGGTGTGGCATCAAGGTCTACACAAGACTGTTACTGGCACATTTATTTTTATCCTGCAATATTATTATATAAATTATTATATATTATATATAATATTATTATATTAATATTAATAATATTATTTTTATCATTTGGGTGGTTGTCTGAAAACTAGTGGAGCCTCACCTGTTAATAAAGAGCCTCGTCGACAATTACATTACTTTTATTATCCATTCATTTTCTCCTGCTTATCAGTAGCTGGTTGTAAAGACAACAGGTCCAGGAGAGAAACCCAAAAACCATCCAGTGAGTTCTCTGTCTTTCTGAGCATCTCCTCCCAGTGAGACCAGAAAACTTGAGTGAGGTGCCCAGGAGACATCCTAATCAGGTGCACGAACCACCTCATCTAACTCCTCCTGATGCAGAGGAGCAGCAGCTCTGGATAAGAGCTTCTACCTTATCTCCAAGGCTGAGCCTGGCCACCATACAGAGGAAGTTCATTTCATTCTTTTGGTCCTGATCCACATCCCACTGTCAAAGGACCAGTAAATCCTACCATCACTTGAGAACAAAGACTCTCCTTATTTTATCTGTAACAGTTAAGACAAAACATGTCACTGGAAGATACTTTAAAAGTTTATTCAGTTTATGTGTAGACCTTAAACTCCCTTTGTTTCAAAAGCAGTTGAGGTTCTGACCCCACCTTTGAGCATGAAATGCTGCAGGACTGCGTTTGCAGGAGTTGTGCAACTTTGAACAATTGCCATCAGGCCTACATCTGATTTTCTGTCAACATGACAGCTTACACAGTGCTGGAACACAAAGTGCATGCTGTAATTAAAGAATAACGCTAAAATGGACCGTCTTTAATCTTCAAAGAAGGTCAACCTCTGAAACAGGAACCTCAGCAGCACATTTGTACTTGAGGCAAAATGCACAAAAGGTTCAGATAGACATTCAAATGCTATCAGGGGAATTTCCTGTCAGTAGGAAGTGCTCTTCATGAAATGGTGCTGCAAATCCAATTTGTCTCAAAGTGAGGAAGTGGCAGTCCTGCTGGTAGGATCACTTCAACCTTCAGACTCGGGCAGATAAAAGCTGATGAGTCAGGATGACGTCACCTTTCTGTAGGGACATACAGCGAGGCTCTGATGGGAATGACTCACTGCCGCTGCATTCCTATCCAAACCTGCTGCCACGGACTGAGAAGCTGACAAAAACCCGACTCCGCTCTACTGACGCGCTCCCTCCAATCGGCAGCTGCTGCGTTGGAGTAAAATTTTATTATGGGTAAAAAGAGCCCCATTGGAATCCACAGCTGAGAAGACTGTGGGAGAACTGGTGAGCCACAGATTGACGAGCACATTCAGTGTACATGTATTTACACACAAACGCCACAGTCAAAGGCTGCCACAAGCAATCAACGCTTCTCTTGTAACTTCCCAAACGTTGCACACCACATCCTGAAGTAGACCATCACAAACCACTAACATAAATCACAAGACCCAGAAAACCATACCCCCCCGCCCCACACACACACATACATTATATAATACAGTACATTACTGTATATATATACAGTATAATGTATATTATATAATGTATGTGTGTATGTATGTATTTATATTTATATATATACTGTATATATATACTGTATATATAT
>JARVLU010000255.1:25035247-25045274 GCA_031762415.1 Simpsonichthys santanae
ATATATGTATACTGTATACTGTATATATAGCTAGTTCTGGATGTGATGCTGTGATTATTTTTCATTGTACAAAGTATACTGGGTATAACTTGACATGAAAAAATAGTTCTTTAATTTTTTTTTTTAACCTTTATTTTGACAGGTTAATCCCACTAAGCCTCTGGGTCTCATTTACAAGAGAGACCTGATTTCTTAACAAAATGAATAAATTAAATAAACAAATACATTTTTAATAAAGCAATTAAAAATCATTTACTCATTCATTCGTGAATTCTAGTAAGATGCCACAGCATATTGTGGTTGTCTAGTTTCCTCCAGTGGCGAGTGGCCAGAGATGCTGATGCTGCGGTCTGAGTGCGCATGCGCCCAGTCTCCACTCTGGTCCCCTTCACATTTTATTACAGTTTAGTCCGTAATTCTAACGACGAGGTCCACTGGTCTTCACGAAATAAGCTGCGGTAAGCAAATGATTCTCCTTCCTGTCTGATTTTAACGAAATCACGGACGCTGAAACGGCTCTAATACATCATGTAACATAAAATATTCAGGAATTAATGAAGCTAGCGTTAGCGGCTATTAGCTAGCCAGATATTGCCATATTTTTCTCCGTGTTAAAAAAAAAATGAAACAGCATCCGGACTTCAGAGACTTTAAAAGGCCGAATAAGTTTCATTGCTTATCTGTGCCTCAACAATGTCAGTTTTTTTTTCTTCATGCAATTAAAGCACAAACGTTACACCGTTTATATGATGCAGGTTTATTATACAGTATTCAGAGCATCACAAATGGCAATTATTGAACTGCAGTCATTATAAATATTCTTATGCAATTACTGGTATTTGATCATAGTTTAGAAATGTTATGATTATTCGATGAACTACTGAGCTGCAGCTTTAATTGTTTACAGTAAAGGTCAATAGTTTTGTTTGTTGCAGGATTCTCTCAACATGACATCCCGTGTTGGCCACAGAACAACCGCCAGTACTAATAATGGAAGTGACATGAAACCCAGAGAGAGGGTGGTCCCCCACTACCAGATGAGGCAAGTACTTTTTATCCATATCTGATTTTAATTAATAGTTTCATTTTATTTTGAAATAACAATCTTGTTTGTTGTCTTTTTTTTTTTTTTTTTGCAGTGCTTCTCTGAAGTCTGAGGTGCAGAAGCTCAACTTGGTCCACCTTCTGATCTGGCTGCTTGTAGCTGCACAAGTGACTGTCAGCCACTTCAACCTGGTGTCACATGACACAGTGTCTATACCATACCAGTGGGAGTACCCCTACCTGCTCAGCTCAATCCCTCTGCTCTGCAGCAGCCTGTCACTCCCAAACAACAACATCAGCTACTTGGTCTTATCCATGTTAAGTGCTGGGCTCTTCTCTGTGACACCTCTTATTTATGGAGGTATGGAGATGTTTCCTGTGGCACAGCAGCTTTACCGCCACGGAAAAGCCTACCGCTTCATTTTTGGTTTCTCTGCCGTGACCATCATGTACCTCGTCATGGTGGTTGCTATTCAAGTGCATGCATGGCAGTTATATTACATGAAAAAACTGCTGGACTCGTGGTTCAACGCAACTCAGGAAAAGAAGAAGAAGTAGCTCAGTAAAAACTTTTGACTGGAATTTTTTTCCCCTGTACGTATTCTTAGATGAATTACGGTATTAAGACTTTACACCGGAAGCTAAAAAGACACAAATGCTGCTGAGTCTGCTGCAATTTTATGTTTGACCATTTTAAATATGAATGATGAAATATTCTCATCAAGAACACAAAATATAAAACTAAATGATGATTTGATTTGATGATAAGAATTTTTTTTAGGATAACGATTACATTTTTTTTAAACATGGCATTAGGAAGTTTATAAAAACAGTGGCTCTTCCTAAATGAATGTATTGTGTGGATACCATAATTAAAGTAAGAAATATGTCAGTTACTGTTTTGTTGATGATATTATTTATTACTATTGTGAATTATACTTTGTGAATAATTTACAAAAGTACATATGCATTCCTTTTTATGTGTTTTAGTTTGATTGGAAACATTTTTATAACCTTTAATGCATTTTTCTTAACTACTGGTTGCATAAATATTGACATTAATATCAATTTGATTCAGCCCTGATGTTTTAACATTACTTCATTAACGATAGGAAAGGGATACATTTGCTATTGATTTATTGTTTTGTATCATAAAAGACTTAGACATTTCCTGATTTGAACTCTTTCAGATGAGATTGTGCAAGGTTCATTTCATATCCAGGGCATCCCCAATGTCAACTTATTTTGCCAGATAAATAAAACCAAACATCTTCATCATGGACAATGCATATCTGGAGTGGTCACTATTTGCTTATCATTTGAAGTCTGCGGTCTTGTTATTCTGAGGTTGCAGGTTCAAGCCCAGGTTGCATCTGGAAGGGCATCCAGCATAAAACATTTGCCAAATCTTTCCATGTGAGTTTTCTCATTGCAGTGACTCCTGAAGAAGGGAGCATCCAATATATTTACTTGCTTCTTCCTTGAACTATTCCTTATTTGATAAATTGATCAGCTGTAGCCTTTGTTTCGATAATTAAAAAAAATAATGTTTTGTATACAGTATTTCATTTCAATCTAATTAACAAAAATTCCAAGTTTAGAGATGATTTGACCCAGCCCTGGTGTTTTCATAAACTTTACTCATCTGCGCATGCGCAGAGAGATTGCCACGTACTGTTGACGTTGACAGTCTGGAGTACACTTCCTGATGCTGCTCCCCGGTTCGAGCTAAGCTAGCTACAGATTTGCATTCTCACCCTTTGGGAAAACCTGTTGAATACAAAGTGGTTAAGTCGTCTGGTTCAGGTAAATAACTTTTGGGGAGACTAAGTTTAGTTGTAATATAATGTAGCTGAAAGCCATCACTGTATATTAGCTGGCAAGCTATGTATTAGCTGTAGCTAGGTAATTTTAGCACAAAGCTAACGATACTTTAGGCTAGCGTTACCTTACCCTTTTCCAAAAAATGCTGAGACTGTTTTGTGGAAAGTTAAACTACAGACGTAGCTACTTTAATATTTTAGTTGGAAGAGGTTGACACATTTTAAACCGAAGAATATTGTCTTATTATGCTTTGTTTTTCCGATAAGTAAATGTAGCTTCTCAGGAAACCACTGTTTACTGCCCCCATATGATTTTGAAGTCAAAATAAGGAATCTATTTCATCTCGATATTTAAACTACATAACAGAAAAGTCTGTCATTGTGTTGTATTCAGCTTTTGTTACTATATTGTGACTTATGACATGTCAGTGGTGAACATGGCCGACCAAAACTTCTGCTGTCAAAGACCGTGAATTGCTGTTTAGTGCTAAAATTAGCATCGTTAAACAGCCACACAGTTGATTTACTGTTCAGCCGTGCATTTCAAGTCTAGTTGGAATTCTAAAGATGTCCCGTCACTGTAGAAATCAGTTTCTCTTTGTCGCCATTCAGTGGAACTGTGTGCTAAATGTTAGCCACTGCACAATCCCTAGCATCTAGCTAATTACAGTACTCATCTGGCCAGAGCTGAAGCATTTCTGGAATTCTGTTCAAGATTTTGTTTAGCTCACCACATCAGCTGGTGACAACACGCAGACAATATGTGTCATATTACTAAATCACAAGTACAATCTTATTTACAACAATATACATTTTGTTTATAAAGATTTTGTGCTGGATAAATAATTTTAAAGTAGCAAGTTTTTAAACAAATCGTATTGTGATAGCTTTGGCAATTCAATATTTTGCCTCAAAAACATTTTCCCATTTAGAGTTTAGTTATTCACTCTTTGCTTGGATTCAGCTCCTCATCTGAGGTGTTTAGTTCTTGTTTGAGGTTTGGGCTCAAATAATTCAATGCCACAGTGTACATACAGGGTGTTGCATATAAATGCATGACTTGAATGTACAGTATATGAAATATCAAAATTCAACTCCTTAAAGTTTTTATTAGTCTATATCTAAATAATAAGTTAAAACAGTATAGAAATTTTAGTTTTAGCTGTTTTATATGCTAATAAATGGGGATAGTGATGATTCAGGTGAAAGGTTTTCTTATCAAAATGATTTAGGGTCAAAAGTCAACAAGGAGGTTAGTAATCATCAGTAAGTCTTTGCCACTTCACTGGGAGATTTCTGACCCTTAGACTCTACAGTTCAGTGGAACTGCCTGTTTTTTTTTTTTTAGTTTGGGAAATGTTTTGAGCAAATGAAAAAGGTGCCTTGTCTTTGAACTTTGTAATGCATATTTACTTAGCTGGGCAGACTAGTTACAATACTGAGAAAAAAAAAACAATAATTTCAATACAATTGCATTCATTTTTTTATTAGATAATTTTAGCAGCCGTTTTACCAGCCAACTTCCTGACCTGTTAATCTACTTACTGTTCACAGATAGTCCTCAGTTTGATGTTAATAAATACAAGGAACATGATTTCAGTTTTAAAAATAATTGTAAAAATATCAACTTATTTGGCCTTTCACACACAGTACTACCTTACTTGCTGAAAAATAATCACATTACTGTGCATAAATTTGGTTTAATATTTCTGTTACTTTGGGATATACAGTTATTTGCAAAGAGAGAGCACCAACAACAAGAATCAACTTTGTGGCCATTTTAAAAACTGTCTCCTCTTGTTCTCTGTTAAGTGGTGGGAGCCTTAGAGGTCAGAGGGCAACATGAATGGCCAGCTGGACCTGAGTGGGAAGCTGATAATCAAAGCCCAGCTGGGTGACGACATTAGACGCATTCCTATCCATAATGAAGACATTACATATGATGAGCTGGTGCTGATGATGCAGCGTGTCTTCCGGGGCAAGCTGCAGAGCAACGACGAGGTCACCATCAAATACAAAGATGAAGGTGAGTTAGGACACTTTGTGCACTCTGGTTTCTTCTTTCTTATTAATCTCAATTCTTTTTCAGAGGTTAAATGTTTACTTTGGTTTCAAATTCCAACACATTGCCTTTGGAAGCACTGATGTAATATTAATCTGGTCCCATTTGTTGTTTTCTCAGATGATGATCTCATCACTATTTTTGACAGCTCTGACCTCTCCTTTGCAATCCAGTGCAGTAGAATACTCAAACTGACATTATTTGGTAAGACATTGAATTTCTGCTCATGCTTTTTTCAAATGAAGTGCATTTACTGCCAAAGATTAGATTTTCTGTTAGCTGTTACATCAAAAAGTCACTGGAGGGCAGTCCAACATGCAATATGTTTCACACAACAAACAGCTTTGCCCCAAACTAATTAAGCTTCCAGCACGCCCTATGACTAATCTTTGAAGTTTCATAGTGCCTTTAAGCAGTGGTTGAGCAAATGAGTAACAGCAGGTTGTTAATGGATATTTTTTGTAAAGACCCAGTTTTATGTCAGTTTACCTGATGTGTTGAATGTGTACCAGCTCAGCAGATTTTTAGGTGAATGACCTTGAGGTAGTCGGGGCTTGTTTCTGATTGCAGTTTACATTTAGTCTTCCTATTCTATAGCACACTATTTGTTTGATTATTTTAACCACTGGCTGAGTAGGAATTACAAAAAACATCCTAAGGGTACAAGTTTAGCAACTATATTTGATCCAGATTGTCCACTGAAGGCTCAGCTTTGTGTGGTCATTAAAAGCCATAATCTTCCCTTGGAAATTTTACCTTCAACCTTTGCTAATATATAAAGACCAACAGCGAAGATTAACTATAACTTCATCACTGACTTCTCTGCTTGACTCACATATTTTTTAAAGTTGTTCTTTTGGACAAAGAACTTACAGAACTATAGATCTCCTGTCATTTCATTCTTTTATTGCAGAATTTTTCTTCAGCTACCTTATGTAGAAAAATGAGGATTAAATGTAGTTAAACACATCATTTTCAAGTCAGATTTGCAGAGTATTCTTGGAATTTTACATAATTTCACCAAATCCTGCAATTGTGAAACTTGTGGGACTTGACACACAGTATTTTCTTATCATGTCCAGCCAACACATGCAGCCACACAAAACAGAAAATATTTCACAGAAAAACAGCAAGAACAAACTGCTGCTGTGTACCTCAGTTAGACTCTTAGATGAAACTGTAGCTGCATAGTTCTCTACCTTCTTATAAATTTGGAGCCTTGTTTCTCTTGAATTTGCAAAAAGAAAAAAAACTATAATAGGATAGTTGGACATTTAAATTAAAAAACACCTTCACAACAATAAAACATCTTCAGAGAAATAAACAGCTCTAAAAGTTTTCATGAAACGTTAAAACAATTGATCCAACATGTAGCTGAAGGATTATGTCATTCTTGACTATCTGTTGACTGTCTGTTACATCATCTTAACATTTTTTGTAATGTTTCCCGAAGCCTCCTGAGCAAAATAAATGGCAGCCTAAAAAATACATCACTTTCCATCTTTTGTATTTTTTATACATTTTTTATGAGATGATTTTAAACTTTCCAGAACCTCTCTGAATTTTCAAACCTTTAAACAAACCCTAAGTTTGCATTGGATAATACATTTATACAAAATAGAAAGTTCAGAAATAAACAAGTTTGTTTGGTTTTTGCTTGTTTTTATTTTTGAGACTATTTTTAAATACATATGAACAATTTACTTTTATTTCTTCACTTGAGTCACTACTCTTCATTTTAATCCCTGCAGTAAATGGTCAGCCGCGGCCTTTGGAATCCAGTCAAGTGAAATATTTGCGCAGAGAGCTGATTGAGCTCAGGAATAAAGTCAACAACCTCCTTGACAGTCTGGAGCCCCCCTCAGAGCCTGGTCTGACCTCTACAGCACCAGAAAGTGGTAAGCATCTCCACAAACACAAAGTAGTTCATTAAAATAAGCTAATATTTTCTTCTACATACAAACTTTGCAGACTTTACTTGTGTGCTGCTGGGTACAGCTGCTATTTAAATTGTTTAAGGATAAACAATTAAATTCTGTCTTATTACTGATGTGCTCAGTGAGAGTGAACATAAGAGTAATCGGATCATCAGCAGTCATTCTGGTCCACTATTATAGCGCACACTTTTTCAATTAGAGGGTGTGATGTTTATTTAGGCTTCTGGTAAGGCCTGTAATGTCGTTAAAATGGAGTGCGTGACCTTTCTAAATAATTAATTTATATTTCACGTATTTTACAGCCAAAATTGTGAGAACACACAAGCACTGGCACCAGACAGTCTATAAGAGTCAGTCATTGTTGAAATAATTTAATTATTTATTTATTTATTTTAATATTTGTCTCCCAACAGCATACTGAATTTGTAACAGACCAGTTCTGTCCTGTTTGTGGTCAGACTAACCCAAATGTATGGATGACATCAGAAATGGGCTCTTTCTAAATCAACTTATGAGAACTGTGTGGAGTTCTTTTTGAATGTTGATCCCTAAATTCAGGGGTTATTTTTATAATTTGCTTCATAAGAGCAACTTTAGATTTTTTTTATTTCACCTAAAAAAGAAACACACTGGTTGGTTGGTGATCATGGCACATCCCTGCATACAAAAAGTAAACTACATTGAAAAAAGAAATTCTGATCTTGTCTTATTCTGAAAATAAAAGTTGTTTATTTTGGCTAAAATGCAAAAAATAATTATACAACTTAAAGCTTCCCTTTTATATCACAATAAACTTGTTAAAATGTTATTAATATGATTTAATATCATGATCAGCTACATTGTGTTCTTATTGCTCAATCATCTTTTGGATGTGTTTCTAGAGTCGGTAGATGGACGTGATGGTAAAGTTGTAGCAGCAGACTCTTCAGTGAAACATGCCCCTCCAGTCAGTGCAGCCAGCATGTCAGCATTTGACCCATTAAAAAACCAGGATGAGGTCAACAAGAATGTCATTTCTGCTTTTGGTCTGAGTGAGGACCAAGCCCCAGGTACTTCACATCCCACAACGACAAATAAGTAAAAGCCTTTCCTGTCCTATTTGTTCTGAATATGTTTTCTTTTGAGTAGTGGCTCCAGCAGTTGCAGCAGAGGAGCGCTCAGGAACACCTGACAGCATCGCTTCATCTTCATCTGCAGCCCCTCAGCCCGTTGTGCCCCCTCAGCCACAGGCTCCTTATGCTGCAGTACAGCAGGGACCCCCAGCTGGAATGGATGGTGAGAAACTGCTTTCACGGATCTGCTACAAATTATCCTTATTTACATAAATGCAATCGTATTACTGTTAAGCAAGATTACGTGCCTTTCTGCATAAGAAAATAAACTTATTTTAGAACTTGAGATGCTTTTAGAGGTTTCACTAAACTAGTTTGTTCATGTAGATGAAAGCACTTTCAGACATGACTATAATTCTGTGCAAACTGTAGTTTGGCACAGTGATGATGAATTTATAAAAATAAAATAACAATTCTGACTACAAATTCATGTTGAGCTGCAAATACCTTTTACTTATTGCACTGGTAAAACAATGGTTCTTTGTACATATTGTGTATTTGCATCTGCTCGGGCACCTGCAGTTTGTTTTATATCTCAAACCAAATGTTTCTATAACTTGTAAACTTTTGTGGTGGATTACTAGCAACCTAAGTGTTCTACTTGCAGCTGTTTCCATCAAAACATTTACCTGATTTTTGTGCCCAGATGAACAAGATACAGATGCATCATCTGCATGTCATTATGTGAGGTGCTGTTGGTTCTTAGAAAATAGTCCAGACAGTGTCTGTAAAACCCAGAATGATCAGTAGGAGGGAGGCAGCAGAGGGATCTGGAACCACTGAGGGCACTTCTGTCTCACCATAGTCCATAAATGTGATTTATGATGTGGTTGAATTTCTTTTATGGACCGTTGTTAGCCAGCAATATTCTTGTTGGGACTTAATTGTTGCAGCTGAACAACTTAAGTGCAAAAGTTCCATGTGGGATTTCTGAACTTGGAGTGGGACTGAATTGAATTTGCACATTTAGATATCAGGAGTGTATGATATTTAGATGTGTTGCATCTGTAATTTATCTGGATGTGTGTGTGTGCGTTTTTTAAATCAGTGTGGGCAGTAAGTGGTTAAACATGTTTTAAAATACTTGGTTACTGATGGGGGTTTGTCCCTGCCTTTTCAGGTCAGGTGTATCCACAGTACCAGGCTCCAGGTGGATACCCTCCTCAGCAGCCAGGTGCACCACCACAGCAACAGTACAGTGTGCAGCAGTACCCTGGTAAGACGTTTAGCAAGGCTTTTAAAAGTGGCTATCTGTTGCGTTGTTTCCCCTGTCGTTGAAGTTAACAGGACCACGTTCTGTTCTCAGCAGGATACAGTTCTCAGCCAGGAGCCCCTCCGCCCGGCCCTCCACAGCCACAGCAGCAGCAGCAGCAGTTTCAGAACTACCCTCCACCCACCTCCCAGGCTCCAGGCACTGGTCCTGCCCCAACTCCTGGCTTTCAGGGAGGGCAGCAGCAGCCCCATCCATCTCAGGGAGCTCAACAGTATCCACCAGGAGCCTTCCCTCCCCAAAACTATACCTCCCAAGCCTCTCAGCCTGCCAACTACAGCATGCCGCAGAGCTCCCAGCCTGGCTCGGGGTATCAACCCCGCCCAGGGTTCACACCACCTCCAGGTAACCCTGGCACTCCTCCTCCTGGAGCTGCTAATCCCTATGCTCGCAACCGTCCCCCTTATGGGCAGGGCTATACTCAACCAGGTCCTGGATACCGGTAAAGAACAGCAGAAGATCCTGACCCTAACACCCCACTGAACCGCCCCCCACCCCGCCCAACCCACTTATCCCCTGTATGTGGCTCCAACTCTCTAAAGGGGGTACAGAAAATCTGTCTCCTGCAGTGCAGCCCCCCATACAAATGTCAAATCCAAATATAAAATAAGCAACCCTTCTCTGTCCTCAGTGTCTCTAACACTGCCCTCTGCTCTGACCCTGCTGTATCTGTGTCTTATTCTGCCCCCCACCCCCCCAGTTGCTCTGCCCTCCTGTGTCTGTCAGAGTAATGATGTAACCAGTCTGTTCGCACACACCGGGGAGACCAAAACAAGCCG
>JARVLU010000255.1:25045283-25057132 GCA_031762415.1 Simpsonichthys santanae
CTGCCCCTTTTCATTGTAAAGGTGTTATTTTGCAAGTAAGATCAACTATTTTACAGCAAACATCTCAAAACAGACGAGTTTAAATTCATTCATAAAACGATCACAATGAAGTTGTTTCCCACCCCCCATCTTTTTTTTGTTTGTTTGTTTGATCATTGATTTGTTGATATTAAAGACGTGTTAATAGAAGCTGTCCTATTTTGTAACACTAGTGAAGTGAAGACTCCTGGGAGAAGTAGATCCCAGGGTTGTGTTGGGTTAAACTTTCTTCTACTAGATCTCCTCCAGTACAGCTTTATCTCATCACTGGTTTTTACTAATATATAAACACAAAGTCCACTCTCACGTGATATTAGTTGTTTATGTATAAATGTTAACATTTTTTTTCTTGAACCTAATAAATGATTGAAACCCAATTGAAGTATTTTATTAGTGTTGCCTTTTTTACTTTGTTTTTTGTTTTTGTTTTTTGGGTGGGGTGGGGGGGTTCTTTTTGTGGTTTGTGAGTTCATGTCTATTGAGTTTGGCTGGTCTTCTCTTCTCTCCACCCAGATTTGGAAAACGGTGGTCATGCTGGTGTTTCTGGTTTATTTTTCTGTCTGGTTTATGGTTGGCAGAGACTTGTTGCGAGGGAGTATGTGGTTAGTCCACAATGTCAAATTAAGCACACACAGTCATTAACAATCATTTAGGGAAGTGTGTACAAGAAAAAGAGTGCTAAGTAGATGTTTCTCTGCTGTGAAGTCTTTTATTAGTTGCTGCTGAGAGATGGATTCATGTGCAACTTCATGCTGATAAGAAATTGATTCTTCAAGGTTTGTCCACCTATTTACATGGAAACTGGCTAACATCTTTAGTGATACCTAGAGTAGTTTAGCTAAAGTTAGTTAGTGTAGGTCATGTTAGCTTGTTGCAAAGATAACATGTTTTATTTTTCTGGAAAACTAAACCTTACTGTATATGGAGGATAAAAACCTAGAAATGCATCCTTCTAGGGCGAGTGGATTTTAATCTGACTTGCCAATTTTTAAGAACTAAATATACAAATTATATAACTTTTTGGTTAATAAAATGAAATATGTTTATAGTTGACTTTTCTTTTTTAAACCATTATTTGCAAAGCTATTGGGTTACAAAGCTTCCTGTCTCTGGAAATCAACAAATGTCCTCCAGGTTATTGGACAGAGGTATTTGTTCAAACAAAACAGTAAAAAAATACTCACTTTTTTGCACACCTGAAAGATCGATATTCACAATTATATCACTGGTTTAAGTGGCAGAATATGACAATACTGTCCAGGCGCTTTTACTTTGAAGTAGTGATGTCCAGATGAAGCTTTCACTCCAACTGGTCCAAAAACAGATTCACTTCTCAAGGCTTCATATGCACAATGATGCTGATAGAAATTATTGGAATTTCAGCTACTTGTTATGGTCTTTTGAAAAGAACTGAAAGCACCTAATTTAAATTGTGTTTATTCATGTAAATTTCTATGTTTGGTTAATGATATTAGAAGTACAGTATCTTTATTTTAATAAACATGTCGGTATAATTTCAGTTATGAATACTGGGGTCATGGTGACTTTTCTTTTTATTAAGGACTAGTATTTATTCTAGTATGTGTCCAAGGAAAATAAAAAGTCTTATAAATTGTCCCACCTTTCCATTACCAAAAAAAGAGCTCAATGTGTGTAAATATAAAAACAAACTATTACTGAAATTACACAAGGTCCATTAGGCAAGTGCAGTCATTAAAGAGAAACTCAGTGACTTAAAGTTTTTATTTACACATAAAACAACTTATTCTGAGTGTGAACGTTCCACATTTAAAACTTTTTAAATACTTTTTTTTTTCTGTGTAGGTTTTATGAAATCTATAAAAATCAAATTTTAATTCAACCCTTGCAGTAAATCCAAATTGATTAAACAAAAAAAAAAAAAGTTTTGTTCTCCCTATAAACAATGTTCCTGGAAAATATGCCCTTTTTACACCATATACATATATAAACAAAAGTTTTCATACTGTGCAAACTGCTAATAAAATCCTGCAGATCAGTTCTTTGTGTATGAACTTCACCAAAGTGTGTGTGTTCACTGACAAACACCGTGAACATTTTTGAGTCAAAATGTCCAACTACACACACAATATTCATAACAATTCCTTGATAAATATTATCATACAAGTTATTACAGATTGGGAGCCAGCTTCCCATCAGTATTTCTAGTATTATTGTTAGTTCATTGTCTTGGTTTATTCAGAGCAGGTCCTCCTTTGTCTGTTGTGACTTTGTGATAAATACAAAACAAGTTCATTGTTGCAAACGGTATCAAGGATTCTGTGCTAACCATCAGTCCATCCAGGGTTCACATACGAAGAGGCTGGGGAATTGGACAAAGCCATCCACTGAAAAGATTGGCTCAAGTCCTTTTAGGCTTTATTAGGACATTTCCTCTTCTTCCTCACCATAGAGAAAGTCTTCCTCAGGGACTTACCACTTACCAGGTATGGGTGTACCACACTCATACCAGCCCACGTAAGTCACGTGAGACTTTCCGCCAATATCGCCAAAGTTTACAGGTTCATGTCTCAATGCTCTGAAGAACCCTGACACAGACACAAAAGGAATGAGTTCTCATGACAAAATATGTTAAATGGCCGACAGCTGGACGTCCAATACCTTGTCTGCTCTGCAGCTGTTCAGCCAACATCCTTGTTCCAGTTAGACCATCCAGGAAGGAGTCCACAAACTGACAGTGGTCTTCACCGTACCCCGTCTGATCTCCAATGTTGTAAAACTTCCCTGCAAGAGAAGGTGCTGTTTATAAGGCGTTGCAAGATCTCAGACTGAAGAAGTCTTTTGGATAAAAGACTAAAAATTTCAACAAACAAGGATTTCTCCAGAGAGGGCCTGAGATTTTTCTACCTGGATTACTGAGCATGCATCAGGACATTCCTTGCAAGATACTAAATACCTTACAGCAGTACAGTATTTACGTATCCTTAAAGTTGAATATGACGTTATTCAGACTGTTACAATTGTTACATTTTTCTGTAAACTTAAGGGGTTTTTCATGAAATTACACTACATTGTTTTGTGATTTATTTATTGTCAGTGACAAGAAAGCAAAAAATCTCATTTAGATTCTTCTCGCAGTTTTGGTTGGTCGTTTGTGTGAAACTACCATTGAGCGAGTCACTCAGGTAGATCTTGTATCTCAAGGAGTTGCAGAGCTGGATGCCCACAAACTTCCTGTACCAAGTCCTCTTGATGTACTGCTTCCCATCGCATTCAGAGTAGGCGTCGGCTTTAAACGGGAACTGAGTCCAGATGGCATTCTTGCCTGTGAGAAAACGAAATGTTAAATGTGATGTAGGTAATGATGGGGAATGCCATGATGACGGAAGCAAAAGGTTTACCTGAGGCTTGCTCACTCACACGGGGATCCGCTGCAATCGAGAGGGAAAGAACAAGAATAAATGACACCACCAAATTTAAAATGCTGCAGAGCCTATTTGGCATTGTATTTAGTGTTTAACGGCAAAATGCCAGGCTTTTATGGCACAGGGGTAGAAGTCAAATAAAGAGCACACTCAGCAGTAGAGTTTTGAGATAAAATATAATATAGTCTGCTATCTAAAATCAATAGACATGTTAGAGAGCCTCAGATGAGCTGATAAAGTGTTTTACATCGGCCCATAGGACCAAGTTAAATGAATACACTACTAGCCAACCTTTCAAGAATCAAAGACATTGACTTGACTGTTAAAACAATAACTTTAATTTGCAACTAACTGGTTTATTTGTTAAATGAAAACACATCCAGCACTCGTCAGATGCTTGTGAGAACTTGCCTGATTCTGTGCTAAAAGTAACTGGCTCACTGGTGGGTCCAGTTCCCAGTTCATTCTTTGGCGTCACTTTGAATTCATAGCTGAAAATATTAAACAAATGTGACAAGAATTAAAAGTAGCAATACGTAATACAACCCAGTACATGAAAGACCTGGTACTTATATGGCACATATTGTACCTAGTAATGCAGAATACAACCTGGTAAATGGCAGCTCTGGTATGTATGGTACATATTGTACCCAGCAATACTTCATACAACCTGGTACATGGCAGACCTGGTACTTAATGGTACCTATTGTACTTTGTACCTAGCAATACATCATGCAAACTGGTACATGGAAGACCTGGTATGGTACACATTGTACCTAGCAATACATCATACAACCTGGTACTTACTAGGTATGTACAAGCTGTATTGTGTTGCTACCAAATGAAAATATATGGTTGAAGCAGAAAAGGACATAAATGCATAATCATAACTTTCCATCTTTATAAGGATATTGTACTGACTTCTATTCAATCTTTTAGCCTAACACAGATCCTAACCGTAATCTTACCCCAACTTAATTCACATCTTAGCCACCTAAACCATATGTAATGTACAATATTAGTGCTGGAGTTTGGTTTCTTTCATGACCACTGGTCCTGACAGAGTTGGTGTTTAGTCCAGAAAAAAACTGAAAAGGTCATAAACCAAAGTCCACACACAGTTGATGGATATTCCACATGCTGAATTCAGATGTCCTGTCCAGCACACAAAGCAGCCCAGGGGATGGTCCTGGTAAATCTCTGAGATGATGACATTTAATTAAAAACTGAGGGACCGACTTCTTCTCCACCCATATTTCCTCAACTTTTGTGTGAAAGTGTTTTTATTTTTTGTCTTTTTGGCACAAAATCAGAAGTGACTTTTGTGACTCACTGCATGTGCCTTCAGAACACAGAAATCCAAAATAACTTTATAGCAGCAGACCAACAACTCTTCAGAGCTTTTTATACTTCTCTCCTAAAAAGCTCAAAACTGAACCTCAATGTGCTTAGCCACTGGTTTGGCCTTAAGCTGTTTTATTCTCTCCAACATTACTAGTATTGTAATCTAAACCTGCCAGTTGTCCTGAAACTGAATGGAAAATGGATGATATCACAAACTGTAGCCATTGTTTCATACTTGCTCTCTGGTGTGAGATTCTCCACAGCTGTGTGTGTCTGGTTGGTTGTCAGTATGGACACTTCTTTTCCATGTGGTCCGGTGGTTGTGGACACAACTTCATACTCTGACAGGCAAGACAAACATATCGCACTTAAATAATTTCATATTTCAATTGTACCATCAGACTGCTGAACCGAGTGACACTCTTTAATGTTTGGGATGTAAGAAAAGGAGGCAGATTATGACATTTTTTAATCTTTAAATATCCTTGATCACTTGTTATACTTGTGATTAAAAAAAAAGTAGACTTTTGATTTGTAAGTTTAGACAAAATATTTAGACCAAAGGCACATATCTGGCACATGTTCTTTTGGACCATTTTTTAACCTTCGAGTTTACATTACCTGACTACACAACCACTGAAAGTAAATTTTGTTATAAAATGTGTTTATCAGAGAATGCTGTAACCAAATTTAAAGAATCTCTTCCATTGATGTTTTCCTTCGTCTTTCAGAGTAATCCAATAGAGAGCAGTGACTTAGATGATCTTGATGATAATTTTACAACTTCCAATGCAAACTTAACTTGTGAAAAATTGCTGTGCTGACAAAGAAAGTAATCAATCAGAGGAAACTGGCTCCTTGGTTCAACTCTGAATTACATTCTTTAAAACAGGCATCTAGGAAGTTGGAACGAAAATGGCGCTCCACTAACTTGGAAGAATTGTATTTAACTTGGAGAGATAGTCTGCAAACCTGTAAGAAAGCCCACCTTAAAGCTAGAGTTGTATAGTAATCTTTAATAGATGAGAATAAAAATTATCCCAGGTTTCTGTTGAGTACTATAGCTAGACTAATGAAAAGGCCCATCTCTGTTGAGCCATGTACCCTCACAACCAGAAGTATTGATGACTTCATGAGATTCTTTATGAAACACATTATTTTAGAGAGAAAATTCAAACCATCTTTCTGTTGCCTCCTATTCCCTGTCAGATGAGGCAGCTTTAGAAATATCACTATAGCACCTGGTTTGTGTTTAGACTCTTTTTGTCCTGATGAGCTCTCTAATTGTCAAAAATAATACCTTAATCCAAACCATCCACATGTCTGCTAGATCCAGTCCCAACCAGACTGTTTAAAGTCGTATTTCCCCTAATTGATGTCTACATTTTGGATCTGCTTTAATTGTCTCTAATGAATGGTTACATACCACAGCACTTTAAAGTTGCTGTAATGAAACCTTTACGTAAGAAACCTAATCTTGATTCAGGAATTCTGGCCAATTAAAGACCTATATCTAATTTAACATTCATCTAAATAATTATTGATGAAATAGTTGCAAATCACTTGTGTGAACATCTGAACAGAAATAATCTATTTGATGAGTTTCATTTGAGGTTTAGAGCTAATCATAGCACACTAACAGCACTGGTGAAAGTTTCTAATAATATTCTCATGGCCTCTGACAATGAACAGGTATCTACACCGGTTCTGTTAGACCTCAGTGCTGCATTTGATACAGATGATCACAATATTTTACTACAGAGGCTTGAATATGATAATGGGATTAATGGCTCTAAAATTGTTAATCATATTTATTTAATAGATTCCAGTTTGAAAATGTAAATAAGGAATATTTTTCATACACCAAAGTTAGTCATGGAGTTCCTCAGGGTTCAGTACTTGGACCAATACTCTTTACTTTTTATATGCTTCCATTAGGTAAAGTTATTAAACAGCATGGGATACATTTTTCATTGATATGCTGATGATACACAGTTATATTTGTCCATGAAACCCAATGAATCCAGTCAGTTATGGACTGCAAGCATATCTTAAAGACATAAAAACCTGGATGACCCTTCATTTTCTGTTTTTAAACTTATACAAGACAGAGGTTTGGGGTTTTGGACCTGAGCACCTTAGGAATAAACTTTGCAGTCTTTCATTTCCTTTGGTTGGCATTAATTTGGCCTCCAAATCTAATGTAACAAACAAAACAACAACTTGGTGTTATTTTTGATCTGGGTATGTCTTAACTCCCACATTTAAAAAGTTACCACAACCAGTTTCCTCCGCTTGTGTAATATCACTAAAGTAACATCTTGTCCAAAAATGATGCAGAAAAACTGCTCCATGCATTTATCACATCTTGGACTATTGAAATGGTTTGTTATCTGGGTGTCCAAAAACGTCTTTAAAAGTGTCCAGCTGATCCAAAATGCTGCTGCCAGAGTTTTAATGAGAATTAAATGAGAGATAATCTCTCTCCAGTTTTAGCTTCTCTCCACTGGTTCCCTGTCAAATTCAGAATTTAATTCAAAATCTTACTTCTAACCTACAAAGCTCTCAACAACCTAGCTCCATCTTATATTACAGATCTTATTGTTCCATACTTTCCTAACAGAGCACTTTGCTCTCAGACCATAGGTATACTTGTGGTTCCTAGAATTTCCAAAAGCAGAATGGGAGGAAGATCTTCCAGTTATCAGGCTCCTCTCTTTTGGAACTAACTTCCAATTTCTGTCCATTAAGGCTGACACACTGTCCAATTTTAAGACTGGGCTTAAGAATTTCCTTTTTGATAAATCCTATAGTTAGGGTTGGCTTGGGTTTCCTGAGCTATCCCTTAGTTCTGCTGCTATAAGCTTAGACAGCTGGAGGACAAATTGACCACATTTCCCCACTCTGCTGCTGTCTTTCTTTGCTCTACTCTACCTGTTTGTATTTGTAATTATTTCTATCCTTAATATGGGTTTTTTTGTCTTTCCTTTAAGTACACCTGGCTCTGTCATTCTCTGTTTGCTTGTTTCTTCTTCTTTTCTCTCAAACCCCACGCCACTTGAAGCAGATGACCGTTTGTTCTGAGCCTGGCTCTGCTGGAGGTTTCTCTCTTTTAAAAGGGACTTTTTCCTTTCCACTGTTGCCTTTGAGCTTGGTCAGGGTGGATGACTGCAACGATGTGAAGATTCAACACAATCTGCTGGCTTCCTTAGATAGATGGCTTTTACTAATTGGCTTTTATATGTGTATGTATGTGAATGTTTTTGTGCCATGTCCTGTGATTACTTCTGTTGTGACTTGGCTCTATATAAATCAACTGAATTGAATAGTTTGCTTATGACTTTCAGTTTATCATCAACTGGTGTAGCTTTGACCCTGGAGGTCATCCGCTTCCTGTTTCAATATGATATACTAATAATTCACTAAAATGTTTTCTCCACAGTCCTCAAGCAGCAGGTTTAATTAAAGTTTTCCGATGTGTTCCACTTAGAGGAGAACTGGAGCAGATCAAAAACTGGATCAAGAGATTATATCATGCGTGACATGGGGATTTTAGTTAAAATGCTTGTAGCTACGACTTGGAATGGTATTGCAAGTATATTCCCTGTTTATATGACTACAAGAATAATATCTTTGAAAGGAAACAACTTGTTACAGAACTTGTATTTAATCCTGATTACTTTGTTGAAATACAATTTATGCTTAAATGTGCCACGACAAGTAACAGATTATTACTTATCTGATTATTAGTCTGTCAGTCACTGGTTAGAACTCTATTTACTTGCTTTCAGCTTCATCACACATGTCGTCACACGTCTTTAAAAAGGACATTAAATCCATCAGCGATCATCACTTTGTCACAGAAATATTTGTCAGAACCTTATTTCTTGATTTGCAAGCATGGGTTAAAAAAATTCTAAATCTAAAAGATTTAGGATTTAACGTAAATCTCATTGACCCAGATAAACTGGGTGAATGAGTTCTACCCCCGTCAGTGTTCTGTGTCCCCATTCTGTACCTCTGGTGTCATTGTCAGATTTCTCCCAGTCGAGGATGACGAAGGATGGGCAGCCTTCCACGGTAACCACAGTGAGGTTGGACGGCGCCGTGCGGGGAGGACCAGTCACATTTTGATCACTGCCTTCCTCATCAGGGAAGTAAGCCATGGAGGAAGTGATGGAGCAAGGCTCATCTGGCTTCTTATCTGTCTTGTAGATGACATGTGGAGCTGTAGACAGAGATAGGAAAAAAAACAACTTGATTTTAGACACAGTAAACTCAGTGATTGTAAGCTGGCGGGAAAATGATGGTCTTACCAACAAAACGCTTCTTGCCCATGATGTCTACGTCTGACGCAGGCAGAGGTCTAAATATGGAAGAGTTTTCATACATGTCAAAGCGGCTGCCTGAAAGGGAAACAATGAGGAGGTGGTGGTTATTTTGAGGTTGCCATCCCTCCATGGCAGCTCTCTGTGTCCTCTTATTTTACAGCTCTGGACCCTGACTCCAACAAGCCAGCCCAGCACCTGCTCTGGCCTGAACTCAAACTCTTGATAGTAAAGATTTTATCTAGCAACTTGGCACATCTGCATTTTTACTCAAATATTTTGCTCGCCTTCATGTGCATGCAGAAACTCCAGAGTATTTTTCATTTTCACTACACTCATGAGTACATTTTTGTGTGTAATAGCCAAGATATTATGAGCATTGAATTGATAGTTTCTCGTGAAAAAAAGGTTTAAATTGCTCCTACTGTTTACAGCAGGGACGGCTGTGGTCATCTGCTGCTTGTGCTCGTGCTTTGGTTTGGCTGTGACCACTGAAGGAGGCTTCAAGATGGACTCTTTGTCTTCTTGTTTCAGGTCCACGAGTTTATCTGAGGACAGAGGAGGAGGAGAAGATATCAGCTCTTCTCCCACATCATCTGACTCACAGCAACACACAGTTGTGATCCATCTGCTCTGGCCATCTTCACCGAGCTACTCAGAGGCCTTTTTTCCTGGCTGCTGAAAGACCTGACATCCCTAATGGACCTAGAATAAGATAAAAGGCTGCCAAGAATGGTCTGCTGAAACTAAGGATCCTGAGATGCACTAACAAAACATATATATTATGCTTGCTTTGTGCCCAATATGATGGCTAATGCTAGCTATAATGTTGCAATAAATAGTTGTTTGTGCATCAGCAAACATTTGAACTCAGAAGGCCATTTGGACAGGTGAGTACATGTATTGTTTTCTTGTGAAATACACTGTGGTGCAGCACAGAAAAGTACTGCAGCAGAAATCCTGTGTGAAAACACACATGGGTCTGACAGTCATTGTTCAGGTAAAGTCACTGCATCAAGTGGCATGTAAAGACTTTCGTATTAAAATGAAGAAAGTAGGAAACATAATTAGAGGATAATTGGAAATCACATCTTCTCCCGTGCTTAATTCCAGGATTAGAAACCCCATATTGAATCTTTGTGTGACTTGGAGTGATTTTTATGGTCTCTAACACTGCATTATTTGTTGGTGAGACATAAAGGGACATGCTGCAGAAACACAATCCCAACTTCATCACAAAGAGCAAGTGAATCTCGTGATTGGATGATAATTATCCAAAAGACTCATTAATACTCATTAATTTGAGCTGAATCAGTGAAACTTTTATTTTAAAGAGCTATCTACACCAGGTAGTACATTCAATGTTCAAAATTTCCCCACAAGTTGTCATATATGTGTGTTGTGTGTGTAGTTTTTCTGCATTTGTTACTTATGGTTTACCATATTTTCGGGCTACAAGTCGTGGTTTTTTGCATAATTTACATGCCCTGCGACTTACACACCGAAGTGACGTATTTATGGATTTTTTTTCTCATACTGTATTTCTAAACCAATATTTGGCTGAGATATAACTGTTTTCATTCATTCTGACTGAAAATATTGAACACTACCATTTTCAGCCACTATATGACATTTGAGCAGTATGGCATGCCGTTGCGTCATGTACAAGGTAACAGTGGCTAGTAGTGCCATAATCGGCTTGCCATAGCCAGCTACCTTCGTCCAGCTCGCTTGGAACAACTGCCAAATCAGCTTCATTTAATGTTGACTATTGAAGTGCATTTATTAAATAAAAGTTTAACTGAGATACACCTTTATGTCAATCAAATAAATAATTGTTTCAGGTGCTTATGTTGTTAAATTTAGAAGAAATGCACAGCGTTCCTCCTTCCTGATTTCCTCCCTGTCTGTGCGCTCCTGGAGCACTGAGGCAACAAATATGAAATGCAGCTGATTCGACCGTTAAAGTCCTTTTATTAAGTAAAACTTCAACTGAGACACACTTTTACTATAATTTTGAACAAACAAATAAATGTTTTTATGTGCTTGTTAAATTGAGAAGAAACGCACAGTGGCTTGTCCCTCTGCGAGCTCCCGCTTCCGCGTATCGGCTTTTGAAATGAAGATGATTTGATCGTCAAAGTGCATTTATTAAGCGAAAGTTAGACTTAGACACATATTTACTATAAATCTGAGCAAACAAATAATTGTTTTTAAGTGTTAATCTTATTAAATTCTTGTTAAAGTCCTCCCGTGCACGTTCCTGCAGCTGCCATTTGGCAGCCAGTTGATTTATGGCACAACACCGGCCCACATTTCCAAGTTGTCAGCAGTGACGAATAACAAACGCGGCACGCCAGCGGTGATAAATAATAGATGTGACTTATATGATGATGCAACGTACATTTGTATTTATGGATTTTTCCACTTTATTAGACATACAGTATTTGGACTGATGCGACTTATAGGGCAGTGCGACGAGTACGGTGGAAAATACGGTAGTTTATCTTTCCTGCCTGTGTCCTTTCTCATCTCTCCCTCTGTCAGCCCTTTTCAGTACTTTTACTCAGTCTGCTACCTTCACCTGTTCCCAATCCTAATCACCCCAGGTGTTCGTCATTTTGCCTCATCTGTCTCTCTTTAAATATCATCTTATTCTATCCTGATGCATGCTCAATAATCCAGGTAGAAAAATCTAAAAAAGCTAAGTCTGGTCCTCTGGACATTCAAAAAA
>JARVLU010000255.1:25062418-25073423 GCA_031762415.1 Simpsonichthys santanae
TTTAATATAAGTTAAAGTGCTATGCATATCATATGGCTGTTACTGAATATATGTCACCAGCTCTTACAGCTGTTACAAATTTTTTGTAACAAATAAGCCTAAATAAGAGGACTATGTTCTGACAAAGGAACGTATATAAAATATCGGTATCGGTTATCAGCCAAATAAGTTTTAATATATCGCCATATCGGATATCGATGAAAAATCCAATATCATGCATCCTTACTCTGAATAAATATAACTAATGTGATTGATGAAACTATAAAACTGTTTGAATCCAACTCTCCTAAAAGTAAACAAGAAATTCTAAATCCTACTTAAATCCTAAACGAGAAATAAAAACATTTGGTCTGGCTTTGTTCTGTTTGAAGCTGATGCAGCTTGAATACAAGGAAAATGGCAAGAGAAAAGAGAAACAACTAAATTTGGTCAAAAAAAGAATCACACTACTTTCACCGTGAACTGTCAGTAAATACAAAGCATATTTTAACTTTAACTGGCTAGATGATAAATGATTCCTAAATTAATGATTTGGTATTTTAGGAGACGACAAAGCTCTGGGAGTCTTGACACATGATACTTCCATTACACATTTCATGTCCAACATGTTTAAAGATAACATATTTTAACAATTCTGTTTCGTTCCAAGAGCCTCCTCTCTGTTAGTACTTTGTCGGTTCATATCTTGAAGACTCATGAAAGCTCATTTTGTTGACAAGATGCACTAATTATCCATGTTTTAAGTCCACAACACATTTTTCTTGGACCCGTTTCCTCTTTTTTGGCTCTGACATCCCCATGGTCCACATAAATCAGTGATTTCTGGCTTTTGCTGCCAAGACAAAAGAGTTGAAGAAAAACTGAGACAACATCTGCCAGCGAGTCTTACTGATTACTGCTGTGAATCTAATCCAGGAGTGCCTCTGACCTACAGATGTTGAAGCCGTGAGCTAATAGTAAACATGTGCTTTCACATGAATCGAAACAGGGATGTAGGAACTTGAATTCACTTCTATAATAAACAAAAATAAAACATGTTATGGCTCAGAGAAGTTATGCCATGCTTGACTCACAAGAAATGAAAACAAAGTGATGAAAAATATGAGTTTCATATAGCAGGTTACAAAAGTATTCACCCCCTGGAAATCATTCTGTTTTGTCTTCCATCCTGGATTTCAGCTCATTTCAAACGTGATTGTAAGTAATAAAGCAACAAAATACTTCTGAATAATAAAGTAAAATAGGCTCTTGTTGGGTGGGCTAAATACTTAAAAAAATATATAAAACTGAAAATTGATGTGTGCGTGTGTATTCACCACTCTTCACTTTAAACTCCCAACCATTACAGAAGCCAAATAATTTAGAAAGTAAGATCCACTTGTTGCCAATCTAGGTATCATATGCTATACTTGAACTGATAGCCTCCAGCATCAACACCAGTTCATCTCTTCTATGGCTATCACCAACCAAGAGACAGCATGAACCCAAGGAACTCTCCACACAGGTCAGAGACAACACTGCAGAAAAGTCCAGATCTATGAAGAGAATGTCATCCAGCAAAACTCAGGAAGATAATGAAAGAAGAACATGAGGCCAAAGAAACCTTGATAGAGCCACAGCTAAAGAGTATCTGGGAGAATGTGTCCACTGTAAGCTTCACATAGAAGGGCTTCCTTGACAAGTGGCCTTAAAAGTTTCATTGTTTTATTAATGACTATGGCAGACCATTTGGATATTTTTCACCAAATGTGCGGCAGTAGTTGCTTTGTTCAGATAAGCTCAAGGACAGCACCATGTCTGGGTCAAACCTAACACCTCTCATCATGTTAAAAACATCATCCCTACAGTGAAACATGGAGGTGGCAGCATCATGAGCACAGACTTGGAAACTGTTCAGAAGATGAATGGAGAAAAAAAGAGAGAAACTCTTGAGGGAAATCTTAAGTCAGCTCCAAATATTATGTTGGAGACAGTTTGGTTATGGAGAAAGGAGGAAAAATTCCAATGTGTAGATGTGTCAATAAATAAATAAACTAATAAACAATTAACCTGTGAAATGCTGAGGTCAATTTTGTCCACAGAAGACAAAGGTGTGTCTCCCTAAGGTGCAGAATCTCATGAAAAAGCAGCTCTGTGGTGTGGAGAAGGACCAACTACCGGTACTGCAGTACTTTGAGCTCGTTCTTCAACCACAAGAGACTGACAGAAGAAGGAACCAAATATGTTGAGCACCAGAAGAAAAAAAACGGGAATCAACGCTCAACTTTCAAAAAGCTGAAGATTAGAGAAATAGTTTCCAGAATGGGATAAATAAATAAAATCCCAAAAAACCTGGGAACTAAAAGCTGGCTACAAAAACTGTTTACAAGCTAGAATAAGTGCCAAGGGAGAGTAAATGCTTACCATCCCTTTATGCTTTAACAGTAGAAAGGGTGGTCAGTAGATGTGCAATAAACTCCACAGGTTCTTTTACTTTTCTAGTCATTCGCCATGACAAAAACTTTGACCAGGAGTGCCAACAGTTTTGCATGGCACTGTATAAAAATAATCACTCTGTGCTTCTGAGTGCAGGCTGGCATGCAGAACCATTTCTCTGAGTAGAGCTGCTTCCAGTGAGCCTTGCGACTCCTTGAAGGCCTCTGAAACTGTCCAAGTTTCCAGCAATAACAAAAAACAGCTGTGACATGAGACTGAAGCAAAATCTGTTTCTGCAATTCCAAACAATAGAGCTAATAAACAATAACCATTTATACATCCAAGCAAGGTTTATGTTTAATTTAGTTACTCTAATTACCTGAGCCTGTCTTTGACTAGAATAGAAGCCAGTAATGCTTCAAAATTATAATTATGTGTGGCTTCAGTCTCAGTCAAGAGTGAATTATGGCACACATACAAATCAGAAAATGGAAAGTGGCTTAAGACATAAAACAGCAGAGCATGAGAAACACAGATCAGCATCTGTAACAGAATATGACAAAACCTCTAAAGTTTTAATCTTGGTTTGTCTTTACCAGGTTTTTCTCCTGGCCTCACCACAGGTTTGGGAAGAGCATTACCCCTGTGATGCATTCCATAGGCTGTTGGAGGGAGAGAAAGTTCTGTTATGATCAACACATCAAGGAGAAATAAAGTAAAAAAAAAAAAAATTGAAAAAAGTTTTATCTTTCTGATATTCTTTTCTTAAGATAGTGATGAAACAGCTAAATAGGTGTACAGTACAGTATGTTGTTATTGTTATGACCCCTGGCCTATTACCTGGGGCTCTTGTGCATGTGCACGTGAGAGTGCACATGACTATATTGCAGCCTTCTTCGGTGTTGATTGGGAGTTGGAGGCAGCTGGCCACCATCTTTAATGAAGTCCACAAAAATACTCAGTGCTTTCTGGAAGCAGTCTCCTTGTTTTTTTTTTTTTACCTTAGACTGCTTTATATTTTGTTTTTTGTTGGTTCTGGTTTTGCTCAGATAAAACATTGCTACTTGATTCCCAAATCCCACATGCCTCCCCTTATTTTTTATGATTTTGGAGTCAGGCCATTTCAAATTGGGGGCTTGTCCGGGATTTGTAAAAACATTAAACTGAATTCATAATTATTTTGGGGTATGGATTCAAAACAGCAATTTTATTATGTTTTTATGTCTGGACTTTCTGGTCTCCTTCCTACACTTCTTTGGGAAAATTTTTGTGGATGTTCTTCAAATTTAAAAAAAAAAAAAAAAAAAAAACCAGACAGAATTAGATACTATGGTGGCTTTACTGCCTGTCTGGTGCTGCAGCTTGATGTAACATGTGTTGTGCCCCAACCAGACGCTGTAACCTGACTTCCTCCTTGAATGACATGAAGTAGTTATGTGCACATCAGTTCAAGAAGCAGGGCTCCAGAAACTTTACATTAAAATGAAATGAGTCTACATGCTTGTTGCAGCAGGAATAATTTAGTAATCAACAATAATTCCATCAAAGTTGGAAGAAAAGGTGCATGACCATTCATCCTGAGAGGAGCCCTGAAAATGTGACTTGCACAAAAGATTAAATTCCCTTCATAGGCTGGAACATTTTCTATCTTTCCCACAAACATGTACTCATTATTATTCTATTGGTCTAACTTAATTCATTTTGTTCATCTGCTACAGTATTCCTAAACATTAGAAGGTGTCACACTAAATGTTTCTTGTGTTTATTCATTGCTCTTGGAGTACGTATTCATAATTTTAAATGTTCACATTTTGATTAACATATTGCTTTGATTTGATTAACATAGTTGTTATCCCACAGCATTATTATGGTCATCTTACCCACTGTCAAAACTTTGGACATGAAAAAGCTTCAAGTTGGACTGAATTGTTGAAAGTTAATAAATCAGTCCTGTCATAAGCTATAAGGGTATGGCGTTCCTTCGTTCAGAACCACCACACTTTCCTTGGCCAACAAAAGGGACTAAAAGATAAGTGTGAGCCGTAAGATTTTTCTGTTTTATATTTTAACTTTACTTGATGTTTTAAGATTTCTTCTTTTGCTTTTGTTGCTGTTTTAGCTTTTCATTTAGCTGAACTGTAAAGCACTGTGATCAACTTTGTTTTTAATTTGCTATAGGGACATTGACTTAAGATGCTTAAGCAGCTTAAAGTGACAATGTGAAATGCATGTTCAGTGTTTTGACTCCACATGTCCTGTAAAAAGATATGAAGCAAAGGAGAACAAAAAAAGGAAGAAAGAAATGCAAAACCCTTTATGTGGCTAAACAAATAGCAAAGAGTTTGTCTTCTGTAGCTAAAAAGAAAGCAGCTTTGGAAATAGAAACAAGCTTTACCCTCAGGTGAGTTGGAGCTGTGAGAGGAGGTCCTGGAGGGAGAGAAAGGTCTCAAAGGAGCCTGAGTGTGAGGCACTGTGGCATTTCTTCCTGCTTTAGGAATTGACGAGCTAATGGGAGAACGAGGAACTTCGTCAATAGTCGATTTGATGACTCCAGGGCCTATAGACCAGAAAGACGATGTATAGTTAGAGATTTATGTCTTAGCCTGGGAAAATCCCCTAGAAGGAACAAATGAAAACGGACTTCAGTGAAACACACAAAACATGAACAATGAATGAAATGACAAAGCACAAAGAGAAGCACAAGACGAGATCCAAAGCTAGACAGAGTGCCACGGTTATGAGTGGCCAGGGGTGAGACACGTCTGCTTTATGTAAACATGGAGACAAGGACAACAATGGGATGTTTGGTGCCAGGATGAAGATGGAGATGTAAAAACTCTTTACATCTTACGACTCGACAAAATAAATACAGATATGGTGGTGTGATAATACTTGTCATGGTTTTTACCATGTTTGTAACTACCAGCCTTCTCTGTGGCCAAGGCAGGTCTTGGTAAAGGTTTGCCCTCCTCTGGTAGATTAGGGGCTGCATGAAGAAAAAGATACTATTTATCTTGGATGAAAAGAATGTATAAACATTTAAAGGGGGCATACTATTGACTTATTAGGAAAAATCCAACAGAGTTGTTGGTATTTTAATAAGAAAATCTACACCAATGCACTGAGGATGTGGGAAGTGGACTGTACTTATATAGCACTTTTCTATCTTATCGATATTCAAAGTGCTTTACACTACAATCTGTGACCTCATTTACCCATTGATAGAGCACTCTACTATAGCTCTACAAAGTCAATCTGAATCTGTAGAGACTAATCAGAACTTTATCACATTCATATGCCAATGGGGCACACATCAGAGGCAATGAGGGTTTCAGTGTCTTGCCCAGGGACTCTTCAGCATGTGACTGCTGGTGGAATTGAACCCCCAATTCTTGCATTGGAGGACTGCTCCAACCATTCAGCCACAGTCGCCCCCCCCCCCCCCCCCTAATGATTTGTCATCATCATAGTTCAGAATAAAATTTTTCTAACAAATGTAATTTAACTTGTTGAGATAACAACAACAAAATAGCCCCCTTTAAAATGTAATTTTATAATAAATTTAGGAGTGATTATGTCAGAAGAAAGGGTTGTTACCCTTATGAACTGCCTTCATTGGGGTATCCTTGAAGTGTTCAGCCTGGGTCCTGGTCTGGGTCTTTGACTGAACCCTTGGCTGAGGTTTTGGAAGTGGCACAGGTGCATGCTGCTCCTTAAGAGGAAATGGGATTTGGAATGGGGCCTCTGCTGGAACATGTGATTGGTGGTGTGTTTGAATGATTGTCTGATTTTGTTGGCTCTTTATTCTAGGTTTCATAGGTGTCTTGAATTGCTTTCTTGTTTTTTTCTGTGAGCTCAGCTTGTCCAAGTTCTTCGGTTTAGATTGTGTCGTGAGCTGTGTCAATTGGTTTGATTTTGTTTGTGGTATCTGTGGTTGAGGCTGTGTGTGGGTTTGTGGCCTAATTAAAAAATGGGTGTGAATTGTTGTGGGTGTTTCTTGGTTATAGAGTGTGTTCTGCAGTGTGGGCTGAATGGTTTGATGAAGTGCCATTGAGGTAGGCAAAGGAGCTGGTTGAAATTGTGCCTGCAGCTTGCTTTGAGTCTTTAGCTGCAGTTGTGTTGGGAAAGAGAATTGGCGGCTAGTCTTTGGTGTTGGTTGAGCCTTTGGTTCATACTGAGGTACAGGTGTGGTTTGATGAGCTGACTGAGGATGTGGCTCTGGTTTAGGTGATGACAGAAAGTGGGTCTGCAGTAAAGGCTGAGTTATTTCTTGGGGTTGTGACTTTGTCTGGATTTCTGGGTGGAATGTTCTAAATGCTTCTGGCATACTTTCAATGTACGAATTTGCTGAAGGCTGTAGAGGCATTGGTTGGGTTGGTTTAGTTTGTGCATTAGGTTGAAACTTAGAGATTTGCTTTGAATGGCCTCCATTGTTTTCCAATTTGTCTTGGTATACTGGCACAGATGCCACTGTGGTCGTGACAGGACAAAGCTTGGGAACTAGAGGGACCTCTGAAAAAGAAGGCAAAAAAGATCCGATGAGTTCTGCTCTTCCTGGGAGATGTGAAAGAAAGAAAATATGATCATGGAGCCACACAATCATCTGTAAGGATAAATTACAAAATAAAATAAAATAAAAACTTATTTTCAAGGATCAGATTGGCTGTAAGACAGAGCAGCATGGATGCCGTGAACAGAAAAGTTGAACTTCTTTACATCCCTCCTTGCCAAACAGAAAAGTATTTTGTGCTATACAAAATTTAAAATAAATATTTATAAATAAATACATTTTTATGAACAAAATAAACACATGGCTTCAGTCTTCTGGGAAAAAGTAACAACTGTTTCAAGTAGATTTGTCATGCACTGTAGAATAAAACCACCTGAAAAAGATAATCAATAAAAATGGGGGGAATGCTAAGCATTTTTCATAATTTACATTATATAATCTGTAAGATGTTTGATTATTTGTTTAATGATTGGTGGAAAATAGAGAGGGGAAAAAAATACAGTGGTTAGAATCATAACTGAAATGCATTGCTTGATGGAGAAACACCCAACGTTTATCAGTGTTTCTTAACCATTTCCTTTTGACTTAAAGACTTGTACATCAACTTTAATTCAAGTGATCACTAACGCTAAAGTCATAAATAAATAGTATAAGTCAATGAAAAAATAAACGGGCTCAAGAGATTCACCAAAAATGTCCTGAAGTCTTTGTTTTGTCTAAATGTCATGCCACTTACCTCGCATGCATCAGATGAATTTCATTTGGAAACTGTCCTTGCTCATGTAGCTATTTAAACAAACTCAATGATTACACACAGCTGAATTAAGAGCCATAAAACATTTTCAAAAAGACTCAGATTCTTGTTTACCGATTGGCTGTTTGTTGACCACAGGCAATCTGGGTCCAGCAGTTGGTGGAAATTCCTGTCTAGCAGTTGTGGTAGAAGCTGAAAAATAGAATGTGCATTAGTAGACCAGTTATGACTGTACTGTATACTTTGCTTAAATAACAGACAGTGAAATAAGAAACTCTTCAGTTTAATTAAAAAAAGTATGGTTTTGAGTTATTTCGTTTAACTGAACTTTGACCTTTAGGTCAGAAAACTCTTTACCTAGAGTTGTTTGTGGGATTACCGGTATATTCCGGGAAACGGGCTGTATGGCCTGGGTCTTGTTTTGAGCAACTGGTAAAAACAAAAAAATAAATTTTAACTTGTGATGCATTCAGAGATATGAAAATAATTATGTTGGGAAATTATTTTAAATCACAACACCAACTTTGGTACATAGAAACCACACTGCATAAATCCTGTGATAGGTTTACCAAAACGTCATAAAGTTATGATGTCATTCATACAAGCATGTTGGGATACACAAGTTGTAATGAGTTCAGTTTGGAAAATCAGAGAAGACCTTATGAAAAAAAAATTCTTATCACTGAATATTTTCCTTGAGACGGTTGTTTAAGTTGGCACTACTTTCACAGTCAATCAAAGGTCATGTTGCTCCACTTTGTATCCTTCTACTTAAATTTCCCACAAACTTCAGTTTCTCCGATTCTTTTCCAAAACAAAACGAAAGACTGTATCACTGACTGATCATGAAAACAAAGACAACATGTCTAATGGCCTCTCTAATTTTAGCTCCCAGGCATTCAACCACTGGTACCTCTGATGAGCTCATTCCTAATTTTGTCCATCTTTGTTACTTACAAGGAAAACCTCAACAGCTTCATCTCTGTTCTGTCGTCAATCTTTTTTCATTGCCACCCACTCCAAAATAAACTACTGTACATAGCTGGTCTCACCACTGTCTTGTAAAACTTTTTTTTTTGTCTGACCTTTGCTGCCAACCTTTTGTCACAGCTTTTCTCCATCCACTCCATCCTGCCTGAACTCTTCTGTTTTCCTGGACAAGTGACCTTAAGTACTTAAAGTCCTGCACCTTTGTGATCTCTGCTCCTTGTAGCCTCACTGTTCCATCTGCCCTCCTCCCATTCACACACATGCATTCTATCTTACTCTCACTTTCATACCTCTTCATTACAAGTATTAAAGAAATGGTGTAACAAATATAAATTATCACTAAATTATGATAAACAAAATTTGTAATATTTAGTAACAAGAAAATAAAAAATAATGAACTCATGTTAAACAGTATTGAAATTGAGCAAGTGTATGAATTTCAGATTTTTGTGGGTGATAATTACAAATTGCATTGGAAAACTCATTGATAATGTAAAAGCTAAAATATCAAAAACTATTGCAATACTGAATAAAATAAAACATTTCCTCACTTTACATGTTATACTGTTGTTTTATACTTCCTTACATAAATTATTGTGTTGGGATCTGGGGAAGCATGCTCCAGAAGAAAGCTATTTGAACTATAACTGCATCTGATTACTTTCATCCAACTAATGACATGTTTCTTACATTGCATATTTCTAAATCTTACGACTTAGTAGAACTTAGAACAGCACTAAGCATGTATAAAATCTATATTAAACTCATTCCAAGGTGTATACAAAAGTGGTTTAAAATTAAAGAGAAACACTGTTATAAGCGAGAAGGATTTGTTTTAAAAACCAAAGGTTAGAACAAATATTAAAAACAACTGTATTAGTACTTCAGTTAGAGGGATTCAGGTGTGGAATAGTTGTTGTAAGGAGTTTCAACTGTGTTCTTCACGCTTTAAATAAAAAATATGTATAAAAATAATTAAATGAACAACTATAATAAGGTTTGATTGTTTTTTGTTTGTTTGTTTATTTTGTTTGTTTGTATTTTTCTCCTTTTCCTTTTTTGTACTTTGCATGTTTTTTATGAGTTTGTCTATCATTTTAGCTGGAATTCCTTGATATGTTTGAGAAAATTATACAGGAAAATATTCTGCTGCTTTGATTTTGATATATAACACATTGAAGGTATAATAATCTTGTGCTTCTGTCTACACTTTTTTTTTTTTTTTTTTTTTTGGTCTACACTTTGTGTTTTTGTGTGCTTAATTATTTTTTTTTTTACAAAACTGATTTGGTTCAGAATGTGTATGTAAATTTAGGGACAGGACATTGCTTCTTCCTGCACCCTTTCCAAACAATTTTGTTTTGTTTCCAGAATATTTTGGTGGAAATATTTACGTTTTTTTATTTGTTTATGGATTTGTTGAAATTTTTAACTGTTTGAAATAAAATAAAGAATTATAATTATTATTCATGGATGCCTTCACACTTGTTCATGTTCTCTTCCACCGGTTCAATTGTCTCACCACAGATCACAATGTCATCTGCAAACATCAGTCTGCAAGGATTCCCACCTGACCTCATTTGGATGGGAGACTGCGATGAAGTGAAGATTCAATGCAATCTTCTGGTTTCCTTAGATAGATCAATTTTACTAATTGGGTGCCTTTTAAAAGACAGACACCTATTAGTACCGTATCCACCTCGGAAAAGGGTTTCTTAACGTTATATCTCAACTATTCCGTCAACTTTATGCGGCCCGAACCGTAACGTGTACCCTCACAAATATTGTATCAAAATGACTGGCTCGGCACAGTGATGTGTGCTTTTACGTTTACTGGCGTTTCGAGTTACCATGGCGACATGATTTGCAAACAAAGACGCCATTTTTCCCCATGTCAAACGCCTAACAGAACACACATCACACTAACTGCTGTTGTGAGGTCACATGACTTAGTGTAGATGTCCATGCAGAAAACAGAAAGTCACTGTTGGATTTGTTTGAAACTCACAGAAAGTAATCATCAGAAGTGTCTAAAACTGATTAACATTTGGAGGCATTTTGATTCAAGATGGCTGCCACAGCTACTTCAGCAAACACAAAATTGACTGTAACTCATTCATTCTTTGAGAAATTGAGCTGACATTTAGTATGATTGTAGATGAGAGTTGTCCTTTCATGAAACTCAACAGTCATGTAAACTTGATCATTAAATCCTGTTTTTTTTTCCAGCTGAGGCGACTGTCTAAGCTGAAGCTATTGTCCAAAAATAACCTCGAGACAGTAATACATGCATTCATTACATCTAGGCTTGATTATTGCAATTCACTCCTGTTTGG
>JARVLU010000255.1:25125025-25138691 GCA_031762415.1 Simpsonichthys santanae
GTATGGTATGGTATGGTATGGTATGGTATGGTATGGTATGGTATGGTATGGTATGGTATGGTATGGTATGGTATGGGAGAACCCAGAGAAAATCCACGCATGCATGGAGAGAACATGCAAACTCCACCCTTAAAGGTCCTGGGCCAAGATTTGAACTAGCGACCTTCTAACAGCTCTACCAACTGAACAAATGCTCCTGAAATATGAAGTTGAATAGTTCTGTTATGAACAAGTCATCATTGTCTCAAATACTGGGGATGGTCTTTTAATAATTAAAAAATATATACTGTATGCAGTATATATTTATTTATTTATTTATTTATTTATTACTATTTTAGTTTCAAATTCGTTTTTGCTTTTGGGGTTCTTGATGCAGCTTTTAAACAAAAAGTGTATTTAAATGCTCTTTAAAAAGATGGACAGAACAAAAAAAAAAAGCCATAATGCTTCCAGCTGCAGCTAACGCCAGCATGGAGGCACGAGAAGCAGCAGCTGGATCCAATATTTCCTTCAGGCAGTGGAAGGACGTACTGTTTACACTCAGATTGTTTTCACAGGTCACGGGTGTGTTTACACAATGTCTGGTGCTTGTGCAAAGGCAATAAATTACGAATCCTGGCCCACGAGTTTTTACTGTATGTGTGCTCATCACAAGGGCTGATTACCGAGAAGCGCTTTTTTAGAAGCTGCCGTGGCTGCAGGTGAACCTATAATCCATACTCTGAGGTTAATCTCATTTTTGGATTATCCGAAGAGCAGCTGAGCACCCAGAAACGGGATGAGCACAAGAGAAAGACCAAAGTCTCTCGCCACGTTCTTTGCGAGAAAGTAAAACTTTGGCTGTAAATGAAGAAAGAAGAATGGCAAATAAATTCTAGATCCAGCAGGCCTGATTCACGTTTAACATTTTGACGTATAAAACAGGGAAGGGGCAAGTGTATTAATGAGGGCTGCATTCCTCTTAGTTCTGCTCATTAGCATTTTGAATTACAACCAGCAGGCACAGATGCAGAAATGGTATGCAGCCCTCGTTAGCACACCTGATGAACAGACTCCTAAATCTAAAGGTCTGAAATGAAATAAGTCTACTAAACGATTCAGTTACAGTTGAAAAAAAAAACTGTGTCTAATTTGTTTATTAAAGCAATAGATTAGAGATTTGGAAGGTCCTGTGGAAATGTTTGTAACAATAAGCATCTTAACTGTTGTACATAACTCTTTGAACCACCTCGTTTTGGACATAACGTTTAATTCCGACCAGATTGACAATCGAACAGCTCGTTCAAGCAGGGCCAAGAATAGAGTGGATTACTGCGATCCTTAAAACAACTCGGGTCTTGAAACTTCGGTTAATTCAAACATGTAATTAATCTTTATACAACCTTCCATTTCACATAAAACATTTTTGATGGGATTTTGTTGTTCCAAGATGACGTTAATCCACTTAACTTTTGGCACTACCTGGACTAGTTGTTAGCTCATCATCCAATCAGAATAAAACTTTTTCTCCAAATGGAGGCCGTTTAAAGAGCCATCTACAACAGGTAAGATATTGAGCGTTCATAACCTTTCCCCAAACATAACTTCAATAAATCTGAACTATTGCTTTAAATGTTTTAGGTTAATTATTAAACGTATTCATTAAACCTCAAACAAGTGACTGCTTATACAAAATTGCCCCTGTCAGAGTTACTGTACATCTTTAATTATTTTTGATGTGCATGGAGTTTGTTTTTTAATTCTTTTAAAAACTGTACATAACTCATAATCCCTTAACAAGTTTCAGTAATTATCACAAAACTTTTTATTCTTATGCTCATTAGTTTTATTTTATATGCAGAAAATGACAACACTGTTGACACGGTGATAATAATCAGTATAAAAGATGTTCACACAGAAACACTTCTGAGTCAAGATTTCTACCCGACAGTGCAACTATTCATGACATCAGTGATGTTATGGACATGACTGTAACTGGTGTAAGTGCACGTGTAAAAATGAAACTGAAGACAGATTGCAAAAGGCTTGGTATTGTCACAAGGGTCTGCTCCATCAGTCTTATTTTTACTTAAAGATGTCGAAATGAAAAGTCCAAGAAACTACAATGAGATGTGTGTGTGTGTGTGTGTGTGTGTCATCGACCTCACAACAGAACCGACTGGCTGACAACAAATGAGTCCAGAACATAATCTATCACAGCTGCAAGAGGCCACTGAACAGACGCGAGGGATCAAGTTTAAATAATCCAGAAAGGACCGTGTGTGGATACCCAAAGGAAACCCTGGAATTTGTCTGAAGATCTCAGGTTTAAATGCAGGATAACTACCAGATAAGTGGTCACGGGACACATCTTTTTCTAAGAATTTGTGTTTTGTAAGCTCTTTCATTGATGCAGACAGATTGAGATTGTCGTTTCAGAGAGCATGTGTTGTTTATCAGCTCGCCTTTTCTGGATTTCCCGTTGGGCCGGTCGCAGGATGTGAAACATCTGTAAGAATACTCTAAGATCTGATCAGTGCGCTGCACGCCTCACAGCATTTTTCCACTGAAATAAGTTTTCATTTATTGCTGGATCTGATCACAGAACTGCTGTGGGTTCGTGGGATCAGCCTCTTTTCCCCGAGCATCTACTCCTGCTTCTCGTCCGCCTCGTGATGCATTCGCTCCTCTTTCATGCAGATCTCAGAAAATGATAAAAAGAAAAGCAGCTGGAACAAAACAGTATTTTCGTAAAGTAAAACGCTACTTTTATGTTAATAAATACTTCAGTGCATGCAGCAATACAACTGGTCACGTAAAAAACATTTGTCTAAAATTAAGGTGTAAACAAAATAAAAGCAAACATTTCTATATTTTTGCCCCCCAAAAATTGAGATATTACATGTAAATAGCTCTTTGAACGTCTTATAATGAACTAATCTCAAATCTTGACTTCTCATGTGAATGTACCGGTAATTCTATAAACTAGTGGTTCCCAACACTGGTCCCTGAGGGACGCCATCCTGCATGTTTCAATTGTTCCCTGCTCCAACATGCCTGATCCAGTGATTTAATTACTTCCTTAAGTTCTGCAGAAGCCTGTTAATCACCCATTCACTCAAATCAGGTGTATAGGAGCAGGGAAACAAGTAAAACACGCAGGACGGCGTTCCTCAAGGACCAGGGTTGGAAACCACTGCTATAAACCATTTATCATCAGTTTTGCTTTATCGTTATTTACAAGGAAGTCTGTTCTTTTGCAAAAGGAAAAAAGCTGCCGCAGCCACTTTATTTTCAAATGGAGCTGCTTTAGGAAGATAGTCATCAAGATTGATCTGTGCACGGCAGGTAAATTGCTGACTGCTCGTCAAGTCTCCGCTTAATCCCACTTTCAAATGATCTTAAAGATCTATTTAAATGTGATGAAAAGGGAGGGGATGTAACATATTTGTGTATTTAGTTAAAAAGCCCAAACCTCCAGCTGCAAATCAGAACAGAAAGTATTTTAATAAATGATGATAAGCACAAGCTTTTAATGTTTTTTATGCAACATGTCTATTTTCAATGTGGCACAGTAAATGAAGCATCGTCTCCACAGACATCAGCTTTGTTTCTTCAACGTTTTGGATAATTCACTTGTATTTTGGACACTTTCTATATGTCGAAGTATTAATTTGCTTTATCGATCTGAGCTGCTAACTGTTATCTGTGCAGACCTTCACACACGTTCTAACTGCTTAGTGCTTGTTACTTTGCAGACACTACACATAAACATAGTGAAAATAGGTAAAATGACAAAAACTCAGTTCTAACTCAGCTTGAGGATGAACATGTTGCAACTCTTACCAGAACTTGGTGAATTCCAGAATAAATAATGACATTGTGACACAGTCCAGACTGCAGCTAGCTGCTCTACTCCACTGGAACGAGTCAGTGAACATTCATTCTTTCAGTTCAACACCTACAAGTGCTTTGTGTGTTTGTGTGTTTGTTTGTGTGTTTGTTTGTGTGTTTGTTTGTGTGTTTGTTTGTGTGTTTGATGTGGTGCGGCCCAGCTACACAGCAGGCCAACACACATCAGTGAGCGAATGATGAAACAGCCGTTTAGCCTCTCAAATAATTCCCCAAACTGTTTTATTTTTCTGTAAAGTTTGTCCACTGGTCCTGCTTTGAAATGAAAAGTACATTTTAAGGAGCATTTAAATTGAAATAGCACCAGTGACTAAAAACAAACAGCTCATTTTATCCCTGTCTGATAAACGCTAAAAAGAGGAAATCTAATAATGTCTAAGCATCATTGCTTTAACTAAATATAAATTCATAGTTGATGTTCTTCCCTTTCACGAGAAGGCATTTACAATATGAAGCAACAATACATGAAACAATCTTGGTTTGGTATTTGTGTTTCTGACAGAACTTCAAGTAACAGAACGTGGGCCTACAGAATCGAGTCCAGCAGGTCAGCAGCAAACGTGAGCAGACACAGACCATAATGTCAAGATAAGCTCAATCCGTCGAGAAAAGGCACAATGGAAGGTGGAGAAACGCCGCTGCGCAGGCGGACCGGAGCAGCTGCATTGTTACTGTCCGGGTTATAAAAGTGCTGGAAGAAGGTCCAACAACACAGTGCAGGCTCGTGGTGAACAGGTCCTGACAGGGAGCTTTTTTAAATCAGGGAAGGGTGTTCCTGTGAAACAGAAGGAACATATTGCATTAGTAAGATGTTTCAACTTGGATATCCTTAAAGCACACCTCATCCCACCATCTTAAAGGGATGATGCAGATGTTTTTCAGTGGAGTGCTGTCGAAAGGCTGAGAACAAAAAATGTTTTACTTGTGTTAGATTTGCTCTTTGAACGAACTTTACTATACAATCATATTTTTATCAATGGCAATGTTGCATTACATGGTTATTATGGAAATAGGGTTATTAGCATGGGCAAATAGCAGCAGCAGCTAGCTTTAGCCATGCAGCCAGAGGCAGTTCAAGAAGCAATATTTAATGTTTTTTGACAGAATATTTGTATAATTAAAGTTGATGGCTGTATAAATGTTCATTAAAAAAAAAAGACTTACATAAACTTTTATGAAATGTTGAGTCTAGATTGTTTTAAGTTGTTCTTTTAAGAGCACTCTTGGATCTTCCCATCACTTTAATCCAATGCTCAAAGAGCTATCTACAACAGGTAAGACATT
This sequence comes from Simpsonichthys santanae, assembly GCA_031762415.1. Lineage (NCBI taxonomy): Eukaryota > Metazoa > Chordata > Actinopteri > Cyprinodontiformes > Rivulidae > Simpsonichthys > Simpsonichthys santanae. The sequence continues at coordinate 25,130,201 of JARVLU010000255.1, forward strand.
AATTTTTGTAATCTTTCTACAGAACCCATTTCAGATGATCAGAACTGTTGCCATAAAAACTAACACGTCTGCAGAAACATATTTGGTAACACTTTACAATAAGGTACACAAAATTTGACTAACTACTGGGGAACGCCTCAGCAACGAATCGGGAACGAATCAGGAGCTAATAGGTAGTTAACCAGTACTTACTGGGGAACACACAGCCAAGCCTTATAAGGGGACTACTGGTTAGTTACCTTGCAAATGAAGAGGAACTAATCAAGAACTAATGGGTAGTTACCAAGGAAACCAAAGATGAATGAATCAGGAGCTAATGGTTAATAAAACCAGTAATCACTAGGAAACAGGTTTTTGACAATAACGAGCTGTGACCTCACTGGTGCAGAGTTTATTCAGAACTCACATGGAGAATTTCTCCTCTGTTTCTGTGGTCTTTTTGTAAAGTGTTACTTTTTTTTTTAATTATTTATTTATCTATATTTTTTTACAATGCACCTGTTTTAAAGTACTGACAAACTTTTTAATACACAATGTAAATGCTCACGTTTATGTATGTATGTGTATTAATTTGCTTATCTGTCTGTTAGCAAAATGTCTCATAAGACACTAGACACAGTATTTTGATATTCATTAAAATTTGCATTTACTGCAACTGATTGATCTTATCACACACAAAAATGACTATAACTCAGTTAATTTTACATCGACTGAACTAAAATTTGATGTGATAGTAGCTGAGAGTCATTACTATCACAATGTCAAAAGATCACACTAGATTTTTTTTTTTTTATTTGAACTTGCAAGGCAGTGAGGAATATGTATTCTGTTCAGGAATGCAACTTATTTTATTTATTTATATAAAAAACTGACTTGATACAAAAAACATGAAACTGTTTATTTTCTGCATTCTTCTAGCTTTATATTGCATTTAGTTTTAAAATGTTTCATGATCCAAAAGTTGCTCTTGGAGTATTGTCTAAATTTGAATTATTCAGTCTTATCACCCTGTCGTGTGGTTTTCTTGCCATGTGATGGCTTTACTAAAACCATTTGTCGTTTTCAAGTACCGTAATTTCTGGACTATAAGCCACAACATTTTTCGCACGTGTTGTATCCCATGTCTTAAACAATGCAGCGGGTAATTTATGATTTTGTTTGTTTGTTTGTTTGTTTGATGAGCTAACGAGCTTCATGCGGTCAAAACATTTAGCCTCATCACACCTGGGTGGTGCTCACATGGCTGCCCAATACACATCTCTCTTGGGGAGTGGGTCAGACGGGAGTTTCCCCACCTTGTTTTACACAAGAAATATCTGCAGCCACTAGAATTAAGTGTGAATCATAAATCAAATCAAATCATGAATTTGCCACAAGACAAAAGTGACATTGAAAACAACAATGAAATGGAGACTGAGGACGTGTGTGATGACGTTTTTCTGAGGCTGTTCAATTCTGACACTGACGACGACTTTAGTGGTTTTAGTGCATGGGAGGAATGAAGATAACGATCAGTGACTTTTCTTGATATACCACTGTATTTTTTATTTTTTTATTTTTTATTACCAGCCGTGTTACAGGCACTGTTCAAACAAAAACATTTACTTTATGTATTTGTGCATGTTAAGGTATATATTTAATTAAAAGTTTAACAAACCTTTCTGTGTAAATATCTCATGTTACAACATGGACACAGCTTATACACAAGTGCAGCCTTTATAGGTACAAAAAAATTTTTAAATTTAGTGGACACGGCTTATATTCAGGTGCACTCAATAGTCTAGAAATTATGGTAATTACACCAATAAATGTTCAAATGAAGAAAAATACCTTGTTGTCCACATGACAGCTTCATGTCTGCGCAGAAGAGCTTTCTCTTCGGGTCTCCATGACACTGCAGCACAGTTAAATACATACACAAACACTTCAAAATTTATATTTTAGGTAAATTTGTTGCAGTTATTCCCATATAAAGAAAAAACTACAACTGAACTCAGCTTGACAGGTATGAGGATCAGTTGTGGTGCACACGGTGGTGATCCTGCCAGGCTTGTGGTCAACATCAACAGTTTCTGTCTAACTGTGTCAGGTACAAGGCTGGCTGGAGTTCAGAAATAATAAATGTGTGTCCACACTGGTTGGAAACGGCCACGTCTTTGCCTCCTCCAGCTCCTGACTACCAAACAAAACCTCATTTCTTGTTTTGTCAGCCTCCTGTATCACAAACCCACTTCCCCTTTTTAGCCTCAAAGCCTCGTTTGCTCACCCCACTGCTTTGCTTTATTAACGTCTAAAAGTGAAAAGAAGCTAACTCACGCTTGATGCTGTCGCACAAAGTCTGCAAACTGCCGGTCCTTAGCGTACAGCTCGATGATGCGGATCCTGTCTTGGATTTCCTGCAGGAAAAACAAAATTTAATTTGATTGAGAAAATTATATGGCACACATAGAAACCACCAACTAAACCTAAAAGAATCAACAGAACAAAATCCCTTTAAGACCATGTTGATTTTAAAGCTGAGATGCTCCGATAAACTTTTTGTTAATGTTAATGATGTCAGTGGAAAGTTACGAAAAGAAAGTAATTTAATTTCAGATAAGGAGTTACCATCCAGATGCTTTGGGGCCAAAATCATTTACTTTAGAAAAATGTTTGCATAAAAACTCATCTAAGGAATCCACAAAACATCATCCTTTAAAAGAAAATAATCTTAAAATTTAATTATTACAGACTAACTTCATTAGTAAGTAAGTAGAACTTTCTATAGCACTTCTCAAGATAAAAATATCGAAGTGCTTCAACAAACAAAATAAAAGCACAAAAATTTAAGTAAAAGCAGATTTAAAATAAAAAGATGAGCTTTTAGCTGGTCTTTTATAGAAGCCACTGAGTCTGCTGATTGGAGAGTTTGAGGAAGGGAGTTCCAGAGTCTTGGAGTCACAGAAGAAAAGGCTCTGTCTCCGTTAGTTTTCACTTTTGTCTGGGGGACAATCAGCAGGTCTTGATCACTGGACCTCAAAGACCTGATAGGGGTGTAAAAGTTCTGGTGTCTGTCTGTCCACACAGAGTTCACCAAGTCAAAACCAAAACCTTGAAATCCACTCGATAATGAACTGGGAGCCAATGGAGTTGCTTTAGAAGTGGAGTTATATGACCAAATTTGGAAGATCCAGTCAGGAGTCTAGCAGCAGCATTCTGTACAGACTACAACCGGTCTAGGGAGGTTTTGGTTAAACAAGTGTACAGCGTATTACAAAAATCCAGACGAGATGAAACAAATGCATGAATTAAGATTTCAAATTCTGGATGAGAGACAGTATGGCAATATTTTGCAGATGGTAGAAACAGGAACGAACCAGAGACTTTACATGAGTTTCCAGAGTAAAACCTGAGTCAAAGGTTATCCCAAGGTTTCTAACCAAAGATTTAGCAAAATGACCAAGAGGCCCAAGGATCTTCTTTATTCTTACAGTTCATGGTGCAAAAATAATTGCTTCAGTTTTCTCTCTATTTAGCTGGAGAAAACTTTTATTCATCCAGTTTTTAATTTAATTCCGACAGTTTAAGTAAAATCTGTAGTTTTGAAACTTCATTTGGAAGAAAAAAATTTTACAACTGGATGTCGTCAGCATAGCAATGATAGGAGATATCCTTAAAATATGAAATAATCGAACCAAGAGGGAGCAGATAGAGCAGAAACAACAATGGCCCCAAAACAGAGCCCTGTAGAACGCCAAATGAACAGGACAGGAATGGGATCTGCACGTAGATGTAGCCAAGAAGGTTGATCTATCGGACAGGTAAGAGGACAACCATTTCAAAGCAGAACCTGAAACACCAGCCCAACTCCTCAGCCTATCTAACAAGGTCGGATGATCAACAGTGTCAAAAGCTGACGTCAGGTCCAACATGAGCAGTACAGAACATTTACCAGCGTCACGTTGCATCAAAATATCATTTGAGACTCTAAGAAGAGCGGTTTCAGTTGAGTGGGATTTACAAAACGCCTACTGAAAGTGGTCCAGAATACTGTGGTGACCAAGAGCAGTGGTTAACTCCTTCACCACAAACTTCTCGCATCTTTGCCAGAAAAGGACGTTTACAGATGGGCCTGTAACTGCTAAACAAAAAGAATCCAGATTAACCTTTTTTAAGACTGGGTGGATGACAGCACTCTTTAGACAAACAGGTACCTGATCAGAAACTAAAGAAGCATTTACTGTGTTCAGTACACTGGGACCAATGCACTGAAAAGCACTCTTAACAAGACTGCAGGTAAAATGTCCAGAGAGCAGGAGGATGCCTTCATGGTGCTAACAAGCTTAACTAGCTCAGGAAGGGACACTGGCTGGAAGGAGTCTCTAATAACAGGCCAAGCTAGAGAGGGAACAGTCAGCCCAGGTGCAGGTGGAGAAATATTATTTCTCACTTTACTGACTGTCTATGAAATAAGAAAGAAAAAGTTGGGCATTTGAAGAGATAGGATCAGAAGGTGAAGTTGGGGTTGTAATGACCCTGATTGTATTAAAAACAGTTTAAAGTTACCTTTTCTCCTAGCAATCAAATTACAAAAATAAGTTGCCCTTGCTTCTTTAACTGCAATTAGGAGGTTAAAAGATCCTTTAAGAACAGAAGATGCACCTGTAAATTAGTTTTCTTCCACAAACGCTCAATTTTTCAGCAAGAACGATTTAAGCAGTGGATACTATCATTTAACCCCAGCGTAGGATTAGACACAGGCAGTGACCTCTGTTTGACAGGGCAGATATTGTCTAAAACAGACAATGTTCATTAAAATGATCAGAGAAACTATATCAGTCAAAGGAGATAAAAATGGATTAAAATCAGCAGAACAAAGGTCTGCTGTTGTTCACATTTTTCAATAAACTGGAATAAACAAACATTTAATTATGGGAAACCTACAAATAGCCATGATAAATCTAAACAGCACAAGTATAATAAACATGTTCAATAATTTATGCAAAAACCTTTTTTATGATCAGAAACAGGGCATACTAAGCAACAGCTGGTAGTCTGAAGACATCACATCGTGAACATCTAAAACACAAAAACAGTCTGTGCACCGTCAGCGTGACATGCAGATTTACTGTTCTTAGCTGTGGTTGGTAATAAAAGTGTTTATGAAACTAAACAAGCTGTGTTTTTATTTACATCTTGTAAAAAAAATAAAAAACATAAAAAAGTAGCAGATATCACCAGACTCAGTAAGGTCTGGCTCAGTCCTTCAAATCCTTCCATTTGCTCATTTTAGGCCTTGGCTTGGATTTGCTAGCATGCTGGGCATCTTTGTCTTGCTGAAAGGTCTTCTTCAAGTTCAACTCTGACTCTCTGACAAATGCTCTTGTGTATCTTCAGGCACAGCCTGATACGATGCAGAACTCACATCTGGATCAGTTACTGACCGTCAGCCCGCTCTTTGAGGCAGCTAAGCAACACAAACACAACATTTCCACCAGTGTGCCTCACAGATTCATCTCTTAAAAAGATGTATCTGATCTACATCAAATATTTCTGCTGTTACTGTGGTTAAAAAAAAAATAAAAAAAAAAAAAATAAAACAGTTTCATGAAACAAGTTTTTCTATAAACCAGTTTTGCACACATTCCTAAAGGTAAAATTTTACTAAAAAATAGAGGAAATTGGGGTAAAAGGCAAAGTAAGCAGCCAGTCTATAACACACACACACACACACACACACACACACACAATATTACCTCTTTAGTCAGCTCGCTGTTCTCGTAGATGTGCTGTATCTCCTCGCTGCTGAAGTCCGTGGAGGCCTCGGCGCTGGCGCTGCTGTACACCGGAGGTTCGGGGTAACGGCGGTAGTAGTGGCTGTAGCCTGTTGTGGCTTCACTTTCATACATGGGGTTGTATTTGGTCGCTCTGTCTATAGACGGGAGACTTTCTAGTTGCCTGCAAGACAACACACAACTGTGAAGGCAGAGCGATAAACATTAAATAACTCTTGAGTTAAGTGTGTAAAGATGTTATTTATAGTTACTGATTCAATTTTGACTCAGCATTACAAGAAAAGACGCAGCTTGTGTCGCCATCCAACTGGTTTTTTGTGAAAACCACACCTCTTTTTATTAGCCACAGCTTCCACCCACTCTGAACCATCTCTGCAATGGTCTGTTCACAATGACCATTACAGAAACCAGTGGATGTAAAGTTCATGTCTTATAAACAGCTAGAAATAAAGTTTGAAGTTTACGATACAAGAATAGATACATCCACAGTAAAAACTCCAACAACACATCAAAACACACTGTCCACATATTAAAGGGTGCAAATAAAATAAATTAAATAAATAAAAATTATTCTGGACCTGCTAGATCTACTGAAATCCTACATAAAGAAAGCATGGAGTGGAAAAATAATGTTAAAATTATAACAATAAGTATCTTCTGATATAAAAACATTTGTTTTATTTTAATAACTGAAATTATTAGTTAAAAGACTAAGAAAATGTTTGAGACTGTCATTAAAATGAAATGATAATAAAAACCAACCAACTCATTCTTACACTATTTTTAGTTGAAGGATTGCATGATTTGTTTGAAGTTTTGTGCTTGTTTTCATTTTAAACATTTCCAAAACTTTGGGGGGGAAATCAGGCTGCATGTGTTTTATACCTTTCATTAATAACTTGAGCCGTTTTTAGATTTGCAACCAAAAAAAGCAGCAGACTATGAATTCAAGGTTTCAAGCAATGCAAATGGATTTTCTCAATTCATCCTATAGTTGGGGATTAAAAAGAATCAAAAATACATTTACTATCACTTTTTTAATTTAAGTATTATTACTATGAAAATTAAATGAGCAAATATAAACATCCATCAGCTGCACAGGGCTCCAGCATCATATCTGTCAGCATCCTCTTATAGTGTTCTTATTGAGTTTGTAGATTCTTACAAATACAGTACTTATGAATTTTAGTTGATGCATGTCTCTCTTTTCAACCACATATCAAAAACTTGATAAACTGAAAGTAAAACTGGCTTTCCTTTTCAGAAACAGATATTAACTCTGAACGTTAGGGAAAACATTGTAGCTGCAACTTTCCTACCAGCCATTCAACCTTTATTTAGGCAGGTTAATCCCATTGAGCCACGGGGACTCATTTACAAGAGAGACCTGAATTTTAACAGAGTGATGACAACAGTGGAACAACAAGGACAACAATAGACAATCATAAAGGATGCATAAAAATTTAAATATATATATATATATATATATATTAATTTTTTCAACAAGTGAAAATAAAATGGTAATTGAAAGGATGATTAAAAGGAAATGTAGCAACAAAAAAAAAAAAAAACAGCTAGGTTGTAAGGTGGTGTAGAATACAAAAAACAGGTGATTATGGTGACATTATTTACATGAATGCTCCTGCCAGCTCCTTGCAGATGTTGGATGCTGTCTATCACAGTGCGTTAAGATTCATAACTGGCTGTAACTAGCGTACCCATCACTGCACCCTGTATTCACTGACTAACTGGACATCATTATCTACACGTAGGCTCTCACACTGGTACATCTTCATCTATAACTCACTCCTTGGTCTGCTACCTTCTCATATCTCCTCCCACATGTCACGTCATCAGTGCAGCTACAGCATGCACTCCCAAGACATCATTACCTGCAGCGTCCCCTCAGTGTGGACTGAATTCGGCAAAAGGGTCTTCTCTTACTCTGCTCCTGTAACCTGGAATATCTTGTAAAAAGATATGAAGCTCTCCACTTTGGTTTCTTTAAGGGGTTTTAAACTGTTGATATGTCAATTGAAAAATTTAAGCAAATATGTTCTCAGTATTTTACCTTGTTTTATATGACACCTTGACTTTATTGTTTTATGACACTTTTATTTTAATAGCATTTTATTGTTTATTGTTGTCTGTCAGAAAGCAGGTCTCTCATAAATGAGTCCTTGTGACCCAGTGAGACTAACCTGAATAAATAAAGGTTGAATGAATGAATTTATTCATCGGGTATGAACGAGTGGGTAGATTGTCTCACCGTATGGGGTCCTCTGTCTCTTCTTTGTCATACTGGTCCCGTAACGTCCTGGCCAGGAAGAAGAGTACTCCAGATGCCACCAACAGGAAGCCAGCTACAGAGGCGATCGCTATGCCAACCACCAGCGGCTCCGACACATACTCCTCACAATGTTCACCTCTGTACCACCAGTTCTCCCCGACACGACACCTGTTTGGTTGATTTAAAAAAAAAAAAGTATAAGATATTTATTTTCACTGCTGGAAAAATGTAAAACCAAACAACTGAAAACAAGATTGGAAAAGTATGTTTCAGCAATGAAACCACAATGAATTGATTCAAGGGTGTAAAACATGATTTTATTCACATTTGTTCTGACAATGTTGCTTAATAAGACAAGAAAGTTCATGCTCAATAATCCAGGTGTCAAATCTGATCATTCTCAATCAGGTCATCTGGACAGTTTCTT
>JARVLU010000255.1:25177068-25200526 GCA_031762415.1 Simpsonichthys santanae
TTTTTTCAATGTAAAACAACTTTGAACGGCCGTATTAATGTTTTTAAATGTGTTTCCAAGCATTTAGTTAACAAAATACCCTTAAAAAAAAAACGAAAAAAATATATAAAATGCTGCATAAAAAAGGCAACGAACGGTGCGATGACGTCACTGTGGGCGGAGCCGTAAGTACGGAGCGCCGTAGGTCGATGGCGCCATAGGTCGAGGACAACCTGTATATTGAAATTGAAATTCTTGAGATTCTTTAAAATCCTTGAATTTTAATGAGGTATTCCAGGTTTAAAAGGCTATAATCGCAAAGTGCATATATATTGTAACCAAGTTTGTTTTGTAAGATAGTACTATCCCAATCTATTTATTTTGTATGGGGAAGTTTAGTTTCAAAAGCTGTTGGTACAAATGGTCTCTACAGTACTGGAAGTACCAACATTGTAGGTTGACCAAAAACATGAAGTTGACCAGATTTTGCAGAAGTTTCAAAGTCAGACACAGTTATAATGAAAAAACAAGTTGATGACATCATCTTTCTGTCTTCCCTGTCTTCTTTGTGTTTGTTTTGTCATAAACAGGAAACCAGGGTCCAGACTTTGACTGGGCTGATTACCTGAAAAAGTGCGAGTCCGAGGCCGCTCCTCAGCACTGCTTCCCAAATGTGAGCCAACTTCTGCTTTGCCAAACATCATTTAGTATTCAAGCAGTCCATGCTGTTTATTTACCAGAAAAAAAATATTTAAATAAACCATTTCTTGGTAAATAAATTGGTCTTTTTCCACATGTGAAGACTGCATTTAATGTGTCTCAGTATTAAATTTTGCTTTTCCAAATAAAATTAATTGGACTTAGTTGTACTTTGTAAGAGCAAAATGTTTTTTGTTTATGATTAAATCAGGCAAATATATTAATCATATCAGTTAAATGGCTATTTTCTAATATAAATGGATTATTTCTTTTCAAAGACAGAAAAATAAATTGTCACTAAACCAAACATTTTATAATTCCAGCTGTTTGAGAGCTACAGCACCAGTCTCCTGTTAATAAAATGTACGGCAGCAGTCTCACACCCAGTCTGTGTGTAAACAGTCTGACATGTTGTTGGGTTTGGTGCTGCTTCCACTTCAGGACTCAGAAAGTGAACTCTGCTCTGTTTACTGTTGGAGCTCATCGTTTATCTGCTGCAGGCGTGTGAGCTCCGCTGCTGGAAGAGTAGTTTAGTTGTGGAGGTTTTGATATCAGTCTTGAAGCTTCTCTGTAGCTGCTGACAGTATGTGGTTTAATAAATGATAGTGTTCCTCTTTGATTTATGGTTTGTCATAAACTACAGAATACTAAAACTCTTTCAGCTTGACTGGCATAATAATGTTTACAGTGAGACAGAGTTGGAACTCCTCTTTCTATTTTTTGTATTCAGAGAGAAATTCCATCAAACTATCTTCAAGTGTGGTCTGATCCTTCCTGTTTCTTTTCAGGATCAGAGTGAGCACAGCTTTAAAGAAGCGATGAAACTGGAGGCTGTCAACCCGCTGTCGCCTGAAAACGTTCATGTGGCCACAGTCACAAAGGTCAAAGGGCAATACGTTTGGCTTAACCTGGAAGGTGAGCTGGAGTCATGAAAGAATGGGTTAAGTTTAGCTAAAAGTCTGTACTGTACGAGCAAACGTGGCATGAAGATAGAGCGTTTTGTTTTTTAGAAGGCAGGATTCAGATGTGAAAAGCTCAAATAAGATTGTGTTGGATCTGACATCTAGAGAGAAATTTACACACATCAGTGTAAAAACACATTCATGGCTCAACAGCTAAAAGTAGAACATAAAAAATAACTTTTGGTTACAGATAAAAACAGAACAACTTGTTCACTGATAAAGTATAATCCTTATTTTACAGTTTGCTTTAACAAGACACTAAATTACACATCAATCAAATTTAGTTACCGGTACTACTTTACAACTTAGTAATATGAATTAAATACATTTAGCCATGAAGCACCACCCAGTAGTTGATGCCTTTTGAAGCCTTGAGGACACTATTAAACTGCACCCACTTCTTAAATGAGCTCTATTTACCCCCTCCATGGTCCAACTTTGTCCATTTCCAGCAATCTTACAACTAGACTGAATCAAACAGACTGAGGCTAAAGTCCATAAGTCTTATTTCCTAAAGCGTTGGCTAAAGAGGTTGAGATGTTTTATTTCACAGTTCAGCTTGGAGTGGCTGTTTAGCAGGATGTTTAGACCTGTGATAATTGAGTTTACAGTCTTGTTTTGGCTCCTGGGTAGTGGAAGAGATTATTTAATGTGCGTGTGTTTGGTTCTGTAGGCCTGAAGCAGCCGATGCCAGAGCTGATAGTTCATGTGGATTCTCTGGACATGTTTCCAGTCAGCTGGTGTGAAACAAACGGCTACCCGCTGGTCTACCCCATCAAGCTGCCAGGTACACATGTCAGCTCATTAAATGTTCACTTTATGAAGATACTTCGATGAGATTATTACTGAAGCGCGTATAGTTTAATAGCAATTACCCTGACGTCAGAAATAATATTTTTCAGTTGAAAAAGAAAGAAAAATTGCAGTTGTGCAGCCAGAGAAACAGTGAGTACAGCAGAGGGTTTATTAGTTCAATGTTTCCAATAAAATTAGTCTAAACAGCCTTTTTTTCTCCTAACTTTACAGCAGAACACCACCAAAGTCTTCCTCACCTGATGCAGTCAAACAGCAGATGACAAACCAGTCTGAGACAGGTGAGCACGTTGTAGGAATCTAAGCTAAGCTAGATCTCTGATTACTGGTTGACAGTGTTGTGTTGTTGTATCCTATATACATATCTTCATATAATATAAAATTAGATTTTAATTTTTTTACAGGCCAGGGCAACGGAAAATACTGCTGTCCCAAGATCTATTTCAACCACAGGTGCTTCTCGGGTCCTTACCTTAACAAAGGACGCATTGCTGAGCTGCCTCAGTTCATTGGACCTGGAAACTGTGTCCTTGTTCTAAAAGAGGTGAGCATGTTCAGCTGTGTTTGATGAGAATAAATCATCTTTGATGTTGAACTTGATCATTTCCACCTAATATATTTTGTGTGCTGTTATCAGTCTGTCCATCGTTGGACTTAAAGTGAAAACTATTTTTAGTTTCAAGTCATGGTCCTAAGATGATAACTTTCCATGTCATAGAAATAAAGTGAAACTTTCCACTTTCCAAAGTGTGAAATGAGTCTTGTCCTTCCATGGTTAAATCTAAAGGGTGGTCAGGGAGTTTTGACTTCTGAGATAAACAGGACGCAATATAAATTACACTGACAATCAGTTTTATCATGAACGTATAGTTTCTACTGACAACAGTACTTATGCCTCAGGTTAAATAATTCCAGTGAGGTAATGAGTAAATATTTAAATTTTAGTTTTCTTTTTGATGTTCAATGACCTGTTTACCTCTCTATTTTTCTGTATGTTACAGTTTAGCTAATTTACCAGTCAAAGCTGTGTTTTCTTTCCAAACATTTATTAAATAATATCAGCAAAGCTTTTTAAGTTAAACAGTGATTCCCCCACACAACACTTCCATTCAATTCAATTCAAGTAACAACAGAAGTCATCTCAGGGCACTGAACAGAAATATTCATGAATAAAATAATAATTTAACATCATTGATCTGAGGAGCAGACTGCTTTGAGTTTAACTCATCACAGAACTCTCATCTTGAGCAAACATGAAGGCGACAGTGGAAAGAAAAAAAACCTTCACCAAGCAGCCATCTGCTCCAACCGGCTGGGTTTGATAGGAACAGATACACAATGGCAGGTCACGAATCACATGTTAAGAAGGAAATAATATCAAATGAAAACTATTCAATTTTAGCAAATCATTTGAATAAATTAGGTCAATTTGTCCTCCAGTGGTCTAAGCTTAGAACAGCATGATTCTAACACCTATAATTTATATTTTAGAGTCAATGTTTGCCATTAAAACAAAAACAGTAAATGTATGAAAATGTATATTGATGGTAAATGTGACATTAAAACAAGCAAAAACACTGTGAGGACCATAAGACTTCAGCCATCATTAGCACGTTTGTTCTCTATGTGATTGTCTTCATATTGAGTAAAAGTCGACCCCCCCCCCCACCCCTCTCTGATGGTCATTGTGTAATTCATGCCCTGCACCCTTCACATGATGTGCAAACAGGAGGCGCTTTACGACGAACCACACCAGATTGTTTTTGTTTCAGTTTGTGGTTGAAAACCAGATTAGCATCGTCGCAGCTAACGGCACCACACACACCCCACACACACCAGGCCCGATGAAAACACATTTCTGACACATTTTTGTGTTGCCAAAGTATCACAGCTACAATATCAGCTGTAAAGCATTTATTACAACGGTTCAGTGAGGTTTATGTGTATATAAAAAAACAAACGAGGTTCTTGTTAGCTTACTGTTGGCACCCAAAGTAGCCAAATGTAAACACTAATTAAAGCTGTCTGTAACTAATAGCTTGTTGATGATTTTTGGTTCCAGTATGCCTCAAACATCAATCTGTTGAAGAATAAAATTCATCTGTTTTCCCAACTTGTGCCACTTTTCTCTTCATGCTTTGTCTCCAGGTTTTGACTCTGCTGATAAACTCGGCGTACAAGCCCAGCCGAGTGCTGAGAGAGCTGCAGCTGGACCAGGAGAGCCGCTGGCAGGGCCACGGAGAGATACTCAAAGCCAAGTAAGGAGAAGCACTCAGCAACCCAACGCTCCTCAGAAAACTTTCTGGATTAGAAGAAGTGCTCCCAGATGGCCTTTTTAAGGAGACCTGCTGGAATAAAACCCTACTTGAAGCACAAATAAAAGTCTTCACTAAAGGAGTGATTTATCTATTTAACTTAGAGGAAATGTTTGCGCCGACAAATTTAACAGAAGCTTAAGTGATTAAAACCAGCAGCCATGTTTTACTTCTTGTTTATAAAGAATGTTTTATTCTGCAAGTTTATTAAAAAAAAAACTAGTTTTCTTTTCTTCTTCTTCTGTTAAATTTCAGGTACAAGGGAAAGAGTTACAGAGCAACGGTGGAAATTGTTCGCACTGCAGACCGAGTGGCAGACTTCTGCAGGAAGACCTGCATCAAACTGGAGTGCTGCCCAAACCTGTTTGGACCACGCATGGTTCTGGAGCACTGCTCAGAGAACTGCTCTGTCCTCACCAAGACCAAATACAGTACGTGTTTTACAGAACGCTTTCAGAGCAGACTTAAAATATAGAATTATCTGACTGCATTCTTACTTAAAGAGGTTAAAAAAAAAAGTTTAACAATATTTTTTTTTCGTAGGCTTTGAAGTTAGCTTCACTCTTTTCCAGATACTTTTAGTTTTGATTGTGTTTTTAAATGTATGAAGTGTCCTGTGGAGCAGATTTATCGTGTGATGCAGGGCAACAAAGCTTTAGAGTTACTTTGAGTTGACTTTTGCTTCAAAGAAGAGGCATGACTTTTAGAAAAAATATTTTTTTTTATCTCATGCAGGTTTTATTTTATTTTTACAAGAAGTCACATCCAACAAAGCTCAGTCAGGTCCTCTGGATGGTTTAATTTTTTACTGAGATGTTTCGTCCTTCATCCATAGGACTTCATCCAAAGGACTTCATCAGTCCGAGGAGCCACAAACAAACTCAGTCCCACAAGCAGCACACTCACATAGTGGACTCACATGTTTTGAACCACTTTGGCTGGACTAGGCTAGCCACTCTGCCTCAGAGGAATCAACGGGGGAGAGGGCGGGCCCCAGAAACTATCTCATCACCAGCAAACTGGTTGGTCCACTATGTGAGTGTGCTGCTTGTGGGACTGAGCTTGTTGTGGCTCTTTGGACTGATGAAGTCCTTTGGATGAAGGATGAAACGTCTCAATAAAAAAGAAACCCTCCAGATGACCTGACTGAACTTTGTTGGATTCTTTTATCTGGATTATTGAGCATGAAATTTGAAGAAATCACATTTTTCAATGTTTTTTTGCAGCTGCACCAAGGATTTGGGGTGATTAAACAAATATTTGATTGCACATATTTAAAATCACTGCCGAATTATTTATGATTTCAGTTGAAATATTTATGAGTTTTCTTAGAAAACACAAATTAATTTTAAATTATCGCCAGCGATATGTTGATTCCATTAGCGCTGTTAGCTGCGTTATTTTACAGAAGGTATGTCACTTTCTCACCAGCGTATTACTATGGAAAGAAAAAGAGTAAACGTGTTGGTCGTCCTCCTGGGGGACAAAATAATTTAGATAGCGGCGTGAAGAGGAGAGGAAGGCGGAGGAAGAGGAGGAAGCAGCTGTTTGTCCATAAAAAGAGACGCTCTTCGGCTTCGGTGGACAACACCCCTGCTGGGTCTCCGCAGGTAGGAGAAACACATTTTCTTTGTTAGGCTGCATTTAAACGATAAAAAATTAATTTCTGCCCGTATTTTGTGCTACAGGGCAGCGGGGAAGAGGAGGATCTGGATGAAGATGACTCCCTGAGTGAAGACACCGGCTCTGAGATGCTGGATGACCTCCAGGACGATTCTGAACAGTCGGTCAGTAAATCTCAGCCCAACACACCGTCCCCCTCCCCACCAGCTACACCCAGGCCCTCGCGCAGACGCCGGAAACCCTGCTCGCCGTCCTTCTCTGATGATGAGAACCACCCGCCTTCACCCAAGGTAACAGAGAGAACGCTATTTTTCACAAGTGTCCCACGTTGAAAAAAGACAATTATTGTATTTTCCGCCGTACACGTTGCACCACCCTATAAGTCGCATCAGTCGAAATATGTCTAATAAAGTGGAAAAAAATCCATAAATATGTTGCTTCACTGTAAACATCACATCTGTTATGCGTCACCTCTGACAACCTGGAAATATGGGTTGTTGTATCAAAAATCGATTGGCTGCCAAATGGCGGCCGCAGGAGCTTGCACGGGAGGACTTTAACAAGAATTTAACAAGATTAACACTTAAAAACAATTATTTGTTTGCTCGAAATTATAGCAAAGATGTGTCTCAGTTAACTTTTCCTTATTAGATGCTCTTTGACGGTCAAATAAGCTGCATTTCCAAAAGCCGATATGCTGAAACATGAACGCGCAGAGGGCGACTCGCTGTCCATTTCTTTGAAATTTAACAAGATTAACACCTAAAAACAACAATTTGTTTGCTCGTCTTTATAGTAAAGGTGTGTCTCAGTTTAACTTTTACTTAATAACTGCACTTCAATGGTCAAATCAGCCGCATTTTGCCGGGGCGGCACAGCTAAATGAAACTGATTTGATGGTTGCTCCAGGCAGACGTTATGGCAAGCTGATTGTGTCATTAATAGTCACTTTTACCTATTACATGATGCAACGGCATGCCATACTACTCGACTGCCATCTAGCGCAGTGGTCCCCACCTTTTTTGCACCGCGGACTAGTTTATTGTCAGACTATATTTTCAGGGACCCAGGGGGTCTGCAGTGTAATTGTCATCCTTCAAATGCGCAGACACAACCGCACGCCTCCTGTCTGCTCTTACTCCACCCAAACGGGCAATGTAGAACCAATCTGCACATGCGTCTAACAGAAACTGAAACTTACCACTTGTGTATGTTGACCTGCATCAAGAGTGAGTCATTGACAGACGTGGAGGAGAGAATCCGTTGATTTTTCAAAATAAAAGTTTATTTATTTATTTACAGTATTTATTTTTTTCTGTGCAGCCTGGTACAAATTGACCCGCGGCCCCGGTGGTTGGGGACCACTGATCTAGCGGCTGAAAATTGTAGTGTTCAATATTTTCAGTCAGAATGAAAGAAAACGGTCATATCTCAGCCAAAAATTGGGTTATAGATATGGGAGAAAAAAAAAACAACAACAAACACGTCACTTTGGCCTATAAGTCGCAGGACATGCAAATGATGCAAAAAACTGCAACTAATAGGCCGAAAAATATGGTATACAGGTAGTCCTCAACTTAAGGCGCCCTCGACTTACAGCAACTCGGACTTAAGAACGGGTGTGCGGCGCTGTGTTAGCATACATTTTACATGTATTTCCTCGACTTACGGCAAAAAATCCGGACTTACGAACGGGTGCGGCGCCACGTGTAATGAGTTCTGACTTACAGCAAAATCGAGTTACGAACGGTTTGTAGGTACGGAACCCGTTCGTAAGTCGAGGACTACCTGTATATCGAGCACTAATGATTTAACATTAAAATTCTGCTTTAGTGAAATAAAGTGTTTTCCTGGACTTCAAGCTCTCAGTGAGACTCAAAAAGGACAGCATTTGTTAAATGTTGGAATCTGATGCTTTTCTGAGTTTTTCTGCCTCGCTGCTCCTGTGTGTCTGCAGGCCTCGAAGGTCGAGCCTCCACAGAAGTTGTGTTTGGACACCAGCCCACTGGAGTGGAGCATTTCTGATGTGGTTCGCTTCATCAGGACCACAGACTGTGCACCTCTTGCAAGGATTTTCTTGGATCAAGTAAAACAATTCAGACTAAATAGCCTTTGAGTTATAATGTGACATTTATAAATGGTCAAATATTAAAACGATTAATACAAATCTTTATAGAAACTTGGTCTCACTTGAAATGTGTTTGCAGGAGATTGACGGGCAGGCGCTGCTGCTGCTGAACCTTCCGACGGTGCAGGAGTGCATGGATCTGAAGCTGGGGCCGGCCATCAAGCTGTGCCACCACATCGAGCGAGTCAAGCTGGCATTTTATCAACAGTTTGCTACGTAGTTGATGGACAAGTTTTATGGGACATGGCTGCATCCTGCTTTGCATATTCTTTCTGAGAAAACATGGAAAATGTACAGCTTTGATTGGTTCTCTTTATATAAAAAAAACCCTGTTTTTAAGAATCTGTTCACACTAATGTGGATCTGAGGTTGGTGAAGCAACATTTCCTGAGCCTCGGGTACAAAAGAGCCAAGAAAAAGAATCAAAAACATTTTGTAAGCTCACTGGGTGAAGGCACAAAGGAGGAATGGAAGACGCGTTGATGCACAAAGGTTTTCAAACATGAGCATGAACTCAGCACCCTTTGATGCCCTATCTAACTAACCTATTTGAGTTTCTTAGTTCCTTCATCTTTCTAGTCCTGGAGTAGAGTGAATGAGCATCACTCCTGCAACTGTTGATATGAGCATTTACATTTTCTACCCTACCTTATTTTAAGAAGTGGTTAAAATAATACATTATACTGTACTTGTCATGGTTCGTCCAAGATTATATTGAATCTTCTGTTTTCTGTTGTGACCTTTAAATCTACAGATAGTTCCCTTGGGTAAGCCCACATTGGAAGCCAGTGTGCTGCGCTCAGTTGCTGTATACTCAAAAAACCAGTTGTGTCTTCCTTTCCTCAGAAATCAAGTGAGAAATTGCATCAAATAATGGTTAAAGTAAGCACTAAAAAGAACAATTTGATAGGTCCAAAAAAATGCAATAATAGTCTCAACATATTGCTGGTAATGTGTTGACTTGTAAACATGCAACATATCTTAATTTTCTGAAAATAGTAATTTTTCTTTAGGTTCTTCAATTTGTTTGTGTCCTACAATATTTCAGAGGTTTACAAGGAGGATCCTGCAATGAAAGCACAAGCAGAAACGTGGTGTTTTACCACAGTGCATGTTTGTACATAGTGTACATATTTAAATCTTTTAGTGCAACAGGGTGATTTGAAAGAAAAATATATTGTCTGCATAACAAATGTGTAAATGTCCAAATCATGCAATATATTTGCACAGAATAAACCTAAACTTTCATACATTAGGTTAAAAATAAATGTCATATCTGCGGAGTAGTTTTTAACAAACAGCAGTTTTTAAAAAGCTTTTGTAATTTGTTATTTTCATGTAGTGAGATTTATTGTATTGATTTTGTCTTCCATTGTTTGCAGATTTACTTGTTGATTCGTTCTTTAAAATGAGCAGAATAAACTTATTTGATGTTTGAAGATCATTGCTAGTACAGTATTCAAAAACAAAAGCCTCAAAAATAAAATGCTGAATCCCGTTATGGTTTATTTCCCAGCATGCTGTTCGCGGCTACGCTGAGGTCACGTGACCCAGCGCTCTGCTGTCAACTGGAGTGCACAGCTGTGTCGGGAAGAGGGTGCAGAGACGCGACCTGTGACCTGGTTTCTCACGTTTCATTATTCACCTGAAGGTCTCAAACCACAGTGCGCGTGCTGTTTGGCGCGCGAGGAAAGCTCACTTCGCTTGTTGCTGTTTTAGCTACACGTAGAGGTGGAGCTTTAGCTTAAAGCTGCTAGCGGGCTGAGGAGAACATCTGTCTGGACCGCTTGGACCCTGGATGTTGTGTCGGGGGGGAGATTTATTTTAATATTTGTTGGCTGCCGTGGACTTTAACTCACCTGGTCGTCTTTACGTCGTCGTGTTTACCTTCGCTCCGTGTTAGCCTTTCTGTTAGCATGTAGACAGGAGTCCATGTTTTGAGCAGCAGGTGCGTTTTCACTGATAACTACTCGGAGAGCAGCTCATGGCCGTGTGAAGCACCATGAGAAGCCTCTTTCAGACCAGGATGCCGCCGTCCTTCACTGCAGACCGTCCTGCCTAACCTGCTGACCCGCATCTACAGGAGACCACTGTCTCTGAGAGGAACTGTAGTCCTGGACCTGTCTGTAGGTGGTGGAACCATGGCCGGGGAGGGGGGTCTACCTGTCGCCAACACGTCGGTGTCCACCAGCCCGACCCCGGGCACTGATAATCGGGGTTGCGAGAATGGCGCCCTGATGGACTCCTTTGGGATCTTCCTGCAAGGCCTCCTGGCTGTGATGGCTTTCAGCATCCTGATGTGTGAGTATGGTGTCATTTAACATCTGGATGAATCATGTTGATCTCAGCTGGCATCACTAAAGCCCACCCCTGAAAAGAAACTGTTTTAATCTACTGTGGCTCTGCAGCAGCAGGTGTTAATAGTTGTTGTTCTCAGGTTATTTATTTTGTTCTCCAGGTTTCCAGACGAGCTTAATTTTCTCCTCGTCCCAGCTTCAAAGCTTTAACTGTGTCACTTTGTGAGCAGGGAAGGGTTTTCAAACACAACCCAACGCTGAAACACCACCAAGGTTGAGTCAGGTCCTCTGGACAGATTCTTCTTCGTTCAAACGTTCCGTCTTTTATCCAGAGGTCTTCTTCAGTCTTTGTTTACATCCATCTACCTGCAACACGTTGCATACTGCCAGCTCTGTAACTAGCAGTCAAGAACTAACGATAGTTCTTGGGCACTATGAGTGCAAAATATTTCAAAATAAAACGACATGCACAAAATGTTAGATACGTTCAGTTAATCTATGACAGAGGTGACGTTCAAAAGAATGGCATTAAATTAGGGAAGTAATGGCGAGGAAGAGTTTACTGTGATGATGAGCGTTAAAGTTCCCTTGAACCGAGCACACGCCTGCTGATTTAGACTAAGCTTTGTAAAGCTCATAAAGAATTAAAGGCCTAACGTTGCTTGAAGGAGTCCATATCAACCTCGGTGTTTAGTCTGTTGTGTTGAGAAGTGATGGAGCCATTGCTGTTTTCGTTCAACACGTGGACGTGGCGTGATGTTGAAAAGATATTGCGAGATGAGCTTTGCGAATGACTCAGCTTTTACACCAAATGCTTGATCGCTGTTCATAAAACTGTCTGAGCTCTGGTCAGTTTTGTCAAATCACTGAGCTGTGGAGACGATCCTGAATTGGAACGACTGCAGACGCAGTTGTACAAACACCATGTGTCATTAAAGTATGTTTTGTGGTTACAGAGAGATACTGTATTTGTTTTATCATTTTTCTGTGTCCAGATGTTTTTCAGCTCTTCACTGATTTGACTTTCTCTTCTTCAGACGGTTCAGACAGATGAGTTGATGTCGGCACAAAGGAAACAAAATCCTCAGCGAGAATCGCACCGTCAGCTGTAACCTAATTTAAGAATCCTAGCCTTTTGTGCCGGAGGCGCAGCTCAGTCAACAGGACTGTTCCGTATTTATTTTTCCTCTTTATGTGCAAGACAGACCAGTGGGCAGAAAGAGGTCGGCTTTACGCCCAGCTGGTTCAATGTTCAGCTGAAGTTTTGCAGGTTTTTAACGATGTAGTCGTAGTCGGCGCCATCGTTGGTGAAAGCTTCACAGAAAACAAGCAGCTATTGTGAAGGAGAGGAGGAGTTTAGTTTGTGTCTCTGCTGCATGGTGAACAATGAACTCTCTCACAGTGACTGCAAATGACTGGTTCAAGTGATAACTTAAAAACAGAATTTACACCTCATTGCTTTTATTAATATTTAGACTCTAGTGCCTTTATTTACCTTGTGCTTTGTACATACCAGTACTGTTACACTACATCACCAGATTTAAGGTTTTATCCTAACAAGGGAATCGTTACCATCATAAAATAAGAATAATTCTCTTATTTTATTATTATTTAATTGAAAGTACAAGAAATCTTAAGTAATTGTCTGTTTTGCTTTCCTTTTTGACTTTAGCTGCACTTTTTCCTGTTTACTAAAAATAACTGAAAATAATGATGTAAAAACTTGTCACGTTTGCTGCACAGTACGTTAGATGCAAGTTATTTTATTTGTTGCTTAGTTTTTGTTCTGCCATAATAAGCCAAACATTTTTATTTTGGTTTAATGAAAACAGAGGAGGGTATCTTTAGATAACTCTAACCTCTGTGATTACTGTGTTTTTCTCCATATAGTTGTGGTTTTTTTTTTTTGCATAATGTACATGTACACATAATCTACACTATAGGCCGAAGCGATGCATTTATGGATTTTTTTCCCCATATTTATAAACCAATGTTTGGCTGAGATATGACCATTTTCATTCATTCTGACTGAAAATTTTTGAACACTACCATTTTCAGCCACTAGATGGCATTCGAGCAGTAAGGCATGCCGTTGTATCATGTAATAGATAAAAGTAGCTATTAATGACAAATTAAAAAAGTTCAAGACAAAAACAACTGGACTTTATTTATTATACTTTATACTTTATTATTTTTATCTTGAACTTTTCAGGATTTACCATGTCCTGGATGACTGAGAATCTTCACCAGCTATTAATGACACAATCGGCTTGCCATAGCCTGCCACCTTTGTTCTGCTTGCTGCCTGGAGCAACCATCAAATCAGCTTCATTTCACTGCACGGCCCCGGCAAAATGCAGCTAATTTAACCTCTAAAGTGCATTTATTAAGTAAAGGTTAGACTGAGACACAACTGTACTATAATTCTGAGCAAACAAATAATTGTTTTTAAGTGTTAATCTTCTTAAATTCTTGTTAAAGTCCTCCCGTGTACGCTCCCACAGCCTCCATTTGGCAGCCAATTGTTTTTTGGCACAACACCGGCCCACATTTCCAGGTTGTCAGCGGTGTTGCATTATAGATGTGACGTATACGGCGACGCAACATATTTATGCATTTTTCCACTTTATTAGACGTATTTAGACTGAAGCGACTTATAGGGCGGAGCGACGTGTATGGTGGAAAATATGGCATGTGTGATTTTAATGTAAAATCCTCCCGGCTCATTTCTACGCTTTCCTTTACAGTGAAACGCTTCAGGGAGCCCAAATACGAGAGGAGACCCTGGAAGATCTGGTAATTTGTCTAAGATGAAGGCCTTTCATGAATATTACTGGATGGACTCAAGTTGTGTCTCTGCAGGTTCCTGGACACCTCCAAACAAGCGATCGGGATGCTCTTCATCCACTTTGCTAACGTGTACTTGTCAGACCTCACAGAAGAGGATCCCTGCTCTTTGTGAGTGGCGTTCTTCACAGCATCCTGCTTCGACATGCAACAAAAACCTGTTAAAGTCCAGATGCGTTAGGTTTTTAACGTGACGTATATAAACATGTTTACATTTCTCCACAGATACCTCATTAACTTCCTTTTAGATGCCTCTCTGGGAATGTTGTTCATATACGCAGGAGTAAGAGCCGTCAGTGCTGTTGTGGAGTGGAGACAGTGGGACTCTCTGCGTTTTGGAGAATACGGTAAAGTCTGTGCATGAATGGGAGTGGTGGTAGTGTAAGCAAAGTCCTAAGATATCCAGTGGGGGGCAGTGGTTGCTCACACTGTTGAAACATGATTTCTGTCTTGCACAACATAGACTGGTTTATGTCACAAAACATTTAAAAATTAGCCAAGAACTGAAATCTACTACAGGTTCTGAGGGGTCCGGTGGTCTGCAGGGTCAACTCCAGACTGGAATATTTAAAAAAGAATTGTCAAATAATCATTTTGGTTGTAATAATGGGTGGGGTGGGGGGTAACATTTTTTTTATTATTATTGCTGTAAAATAAATGTTTTGTGATTTTATTTTATTTTTTACTGAAATGTGGTTATATTTTTTTAAAACCTAACAAAACACCCTTAAAGAGTTCAAATAAAAAAAAGTCATTTAAATTTTATATTCTTTATTTCAGGCTAAGATAGCTCAGAAAGACTTACTTTTTTTTTGTGGAAAGAACATTTTTAAAAAATAATAGGTGGTGGATTTTTTTTCCTCTGAGGTCACAGGTGAAAGTGTCAACAAACACCAGGGTCAATAAGTTTGTATGTGTTGTCTTTGTTCTGGTGTGCACAGGAGAGCCAGTGCAGTGCACGGCGTGGTTGGGCCAGTGCATCCTCTACATCCTCATCATGGTGTTTGAGAAAGTTCTCATCATGCTGGTCCTTCTCATCCCCCAGTGGAAAAACGTAAGAAAAAAAAAAGAACAATTATTGTCAAGTATTGTGGTCATTTCATGATTTTGTTTAACCTGAGAGGAACTAATACAGGTATGTCCAAAAAAATTAGAAAGTGAAAAAGTTCAGTATTTATTGTCGATCATTTCAGAAAGTGAAACTCATAAATCACAGATTCATTATGCAAAGTGAAATATTTCAAGCCTTTATTTGTTGTAATTTTGATGATTATGGTTTACAGATAATGACAAAACAAAGTTCAGTGTCTCAGAAAAGTAGAATACAGTATTGTGAAGAGGTTGAATATTGTAAACTCCTGGTGTCTCCCCCTAATCAGCTGATTCACTCCAGACACGAGCTACAAATGTCTCCTTCCTCAAGTCCAGCCACTCCTGAACCAGAGACAACATCAGAAGTCTCCACAGTCAGTGATGGTTTGGGTCCATGTCCTCTGCTGGTGCTGGTCCAGTGTGTTTTCTGAAGTCCACAGTCAGACGCTTCTGGTTCAGGAGTGGCTCGACTTGAGGAAGTCTTGGATTCATCTGTGCACGAGTTTCTAATATGAAACTTTATCACAATATTCTAATTTTCTGAGACACTGAATTTTTATTTTTCATTGTCTGTAAACCATAATCGTCAAAATTACAAGAAACAAAGGCTTAAAATATGTCACTCCATGTGTAATGAATCTATGTCAGAAAAGAGTTTGACTTTCTGAAATGACTGACAGATGTTTATTCCCACTGTTGATTGGAAAAGTCTTTAAAACAACTTTATCTTTGCACACCACCACATAGACTAAACATATGAGCAGTTGCATTGGACTAATTTTATCACCTACATCGGAGCACTTTCCTGTTGCTCAATTCTGTGCTCTTATTTCCTTTTTGGACAGAAGCACCATTGTTTGACCAAACCCTGTTGGTTTTCTCACTTTTCAAACATACAGTTGCAAAAAAGCGTCCACCATGGGAAAGGATGCAAGAATGACTGAAGGATAAGAAACACAAGTGAAATGGGAATTTTAAACATTGTTGTCACGGCTCTGTCACAATGTTCTGGTGCTCCACTTGATTCCCATCAGTCATTGGGGCAGGGGGGGGGGTCAATGAAAAGTTGAGGTTTGGCTGGAAGCTTTAGGCTGACACTATAGCAGCCATGTGTTCATGTAAAATGGGCAAATCTGGTTTATTTTTATAATTTGTACACTTTTAGTAAGATCTTTTTTCACTAAATTGCTTGACCAGCCTGATGCCAGAGCCAGTTCGTAACTGGTTCCTTAGAAATAAAGACAAGGACCTGTTTGGTTTCCCACGTCTCCTCTGGCTGATGATTCATCCTCACTCTGTTGTATCCTGAGATTTTACAGAGAATCACAGAGCAGAGACGGCTCGCAGGGTTCACTCCCGTCGGTTTTATAAATTGATCAGATCTGGGAGCTTTGCTGCCAACAGGAGTTACACACAGCGTTCACATAGGCTCCTTAAACACCAGCTGGTTCGATCAGGAGCCAAAAATGTTGCTACGTGGTGCTTTAACCATCTTTAACAATATGACTGAAGACGTGGTTGTGAAGACGTGGTGCTCTAAACTGCTTTCACTACACGACTGTCAATTTTAAGAAACAAACACTCAAATTGCAGGAAGATGAAGAACCGACTGAGTTCATGTCATTCTACTGCAAATGTGAACACTTTTTTACAGAGAAGTTAAATTTAACTAAGCAAAATTTCTTTGTGCATGTGTGGGTTTTCTCCAGGTACTCCTGTTTCCTCCCACAGACTAAAAACATGCATGTTAGTCTGATTGGTAACTCTAAATTGTCTCTAGGTGTGAGTGAGAGAGTGAATGGTTGTTTGTCTTATTTGACTCTATATGTCCCTGTGATGGACTGGAGACATGTCCAGGTTGTACCCCACCTCTCTCACAGTGATTGACAGATATGGACACCAGTGACACCCGCGACTCGTAAAGGAAGAAACGGGTAAAAGACAATGGATGGATGCTTTGGTGACAAAGTGTATATAATCTGGGCCACAAGTTACAGAAACAGCAAAGAGTCAAAGGTCAGAACAAATATCAAACAAACTCATTAAGACATACTGTCACAAGGATTCAAAGGAAATTAGTCATGAAAAGGATTATGAGATTAACTGTGCATGACTAAATACAGTCTATTTCTATCAATAAATTGAACAATCGATAAATAAATATTACCTTTCAAAGGGATGATGATTTCATGTTTTGCTACCTAGAATGAAAAAAAAATGATGATGTATTTTATTTACTATATATTTGATGAAAATTTAACATAATATTTATAAAAGTTATAAGTTTATGGTTACCGTAAGGCCTCCATTCGATCTCACTTGGTACCCTCCACAATGTAAGGTGAAAAAGGCCACACTCAAACAGGAAAAGTCCACTTCAGGGATGGGAGAGGCTGGTGCTGAGAGAGGAGACTCTTCAACTACTAACTGCAACATCTGAAACCCAAAAACAAACACATAACACATGGAAGAACTTCATGTGCTCCTAAGCTTAAAGAAATGCATATTTTTCTAAAATGTGATTTTTCCACTTTCCTCCCACACACCAAAAACATGCATGTTAGACTGACTGGTAACTCTAAATTGTCCCCAGGTGTGGGTGACAGAGTGAATGGTTGTCTCATTTGTCCCTGTGTATCCCTGTGATGGACTGGAAACTTGTCCAGGGTGTCCCCCGCACCTCGCACAGTGATGGATGGACATGAGCACCAGTGACCCCCATGACCCAAAAAGGAAGAAGTGGGTAAAAAAGATAATGATTTTACTGCGTTTTCATAATCTAAATCGTCCATTCTTCAGAAAGCCTTTGGCGCCATCTAGTGTTGAAAACATAAATTGCACATAGTTTGAAGCCAGTGCAGTAAACAGGAAAAATACATTGTTACAATCAAAAAACGTTCAATACAGAATCTTCAACCAGCAAACATTCAGTTACCTTAATCTTGATCACAACAGTTTAAAGCAACAACGAAATTACACAAAAACTTCAAAACATTTACTCTGACTAACAGGTGCTAATAGAAGGCAAAAGAGTCATATACTGTACTGTACATATAAATTGTTAGCCTATGTACAAAAATCTTCCATAAATATCCTGCTTGCTCGGTGCAAATGTACACTTGTGACTTAAAACAAACTGACCTATATTTAAATTTTTCAGACACTAATAGAAAAGTACATTCACATATATTTTCTTACAAAGACATCTTATGTCTTATTAACACTGACACTGAGGTCTGCGGGTATTCAGTGCCACTGTCTTTTAATTTATTTATTAACCTTTATTTAACCAGTCAAATCACATTGCTATCACAGATCTGTTTTGCAAGGGAGGCCTGGGCCTGAAGGCAGACTAACATGCATGTTTTTGGTCTGTGGGAGGAAACTGGAGTACCTGTAGAAAACCCATGCAAGCATGAGAAGAACATGCAAACTCCACACAAAGACCCCAGGTCCAACCAGAGATTGAACCCAGGAGCTTCTTGCTGTGAGGCAACAGTGCTAACCACTGAGCCGTCGTGCTGCAGGCCCGTTTCAGAAGGGCCAAACCTTTCATCCAATTCACTGTGGTGAATCTCTGAAGAGGGAGCAGCCAAACAAACAACTTGAACACAGAAACCAACATTTTGTGTTTTCAGAAAAAAACTGATGATTTCTTTCCTGTAAGCAGATATTTATGTTTAATGCACTTTTATTCTTGTTAATGTTCGTATTATTCTTGTTTCTATTCCAATTCACTGTATTTAGTCAGGACAGTGTGCAATTATAACAATGTAAAACATGTACCGGTAATGCATTCTTAATGCTAAATATTATTCTTATTATTTTTGTTGTAACTGTGACATTTGTGTTGAAAGAACGAACTTTCTTTACGACTTTTTCCAGTAATTTTTCAGTAAGGCTTTTTCTGGTGCAGGAAGATTATTTTATCAAAAGCGACACTTACTCTGGAAAAACTGAAATAACTGAATTGCTTGTGTCAGTGCAGTTGCTTTAGTGGCCAAATGAGACAACCAGTTTGTCCCTTAAAGTCACTAATGTAGTGAAATGGGGCTTAAAATGACATGTTTTAATTATCAGTTATGAGTAAGCTCATAAGATATGCATGTATTATGCAAATAACATCTTTGCTTGGGCACCACATCTCTCTTAGAGAGAAACAAAATCAGTCTCTATTTACCCCAAATTAATGTAGAGTTCTTTTCTCATGTTTAAAGGACATCAACTAGTTAATACACACAGATATGCCAAAATAATCACAAATTCAGTTGATTTTATGTATTTTATTATAAAAAATAATAATCTGTGACATATATGATGAAAATTATGCATGACAACGTTAACTCAACATCAAATTGCTTTGAATTGATGAGGAAACTTAAAAGGCAGACTTAGGACTGGTTTCTGTTTGTGAAGTGGTTAAAACTGGGTCTAAGATGAGCTGTTTGTCTGATAAGTTTACTGTGATATAGGGTCACCAGAAAGGGATTGAAAAGTCTCTCTACTACTAGGTCAAGAATGGTTCTGACAGCTGAAAAATGGTACCAGCTTCAGATGTTTTGGTGACTGAGAGGCTGAAGTTTCCTCAAAGTTCACCTGTCATCGGTTACAGGGACGAAGGTCCATGGTAGTCAGAAGAGATTTACCACTCCTGTGTGGTATGATTCTGGTAGCCTGGCAGAAAGCTCTTGGATCAGCCTGGTTCTGGTCAGGTTCTGTATCTTTCTCTGACGTCTGCAGAAAGGATGCTTCTCATTTCTCTCTTTCTTCCTAGGCTGTCTTGCTAGGAAGTATTCTTCTCTGAGGTCAAGTGCAGAAGCGGGTTTCTCCTCGCTCAGAGTTCCAGTGCAGAGTCTCTGGTGTTTTCTTAAAAGTTCCAGTGTTGTTGCTTCTTCTCTGTGAAGTGTGTCTCAAAAGTTTCTCTTCAAAGTGTGTGTTTGCTTTCTTAAAAGTGAAACTTACTGTCTGTGTGGAACAGATAGGATTGGTCCACCTCTTCCATGAAGAGGGGTGGTTCTAACTTTTGGCTTGTTTTAGTCAATCTAAATATCCTGTTTCTGCCTTAAAAGTTTTCCTTTTAAACAAAAAAAAAAAAAGACAAATGTATTATCTTAAAGAAAGATAAGTAAAAACACACATTTTCATGAATAAACATTCAGCATGGAATAAAACAGAAATTACCTTTTTGAATTAATAACATGCAACGTTTTAACAACGGTGTCGCTGTGTCACTGTCCATCTTCTGGAAATGGAACGTCATTAAACAAAAGGGTTCTTATGGTGTTATCTTCATGGGAACAAGTCTGGGAGAAATACTCCTTTTCAACAAGGGAAGTTATCAACGTAGCGAGTTCGGATGTTTCAAAACTCTGAGGTCAGTTGAACAAAACGATCTGTCCGTTTCATGGGAAATGAGTTCTTACTGGCAGTGAGGTTAACACAGTGACAGTTGTTTTTTTTTTAACATCGTCAACCTAAAAGTTTGTGAGCGAAGCTGAATATTTGAAAAACAATGTCTGTTCATTCCAAATGGAATAGATGAATCTTACTTTCAACAGTTTCAGACACAAAACACAGGAATGATGTTTGAGCTGAGGTGAACTATTTTCTGAGATGAGGCGTTCTCTCTCTGAGATGGTGTTCCCATACACTAAGGACTGGTTGCAAAGACTGGCCAATCGAAAACAAAAAAATCACTACTGCAAACCATTAACACCTTTATCAGCAAGTTGTGTTGCCTCTTTCAGCAGGATAATAATCCCAGCCAATGAAAAACAGGTTCAAGTTTAGTTGGAAGACTGAGTAGAGACGTACACTCATTTGTGCAATGTCCTGACACTATGGTGCCAGATTTCACTGCAGGTGGAGTCCTGCACTCCACAAGTCAGGACTCTTTGATGGCAAAAATAGACCTACTCAAAAATAAATGGGTGCGCCTA
Organism: Simpsonichthys santanae; assembly: GCA_031762415.1. Lineage (NCBI taxonomy): Eukaryota > Metazoa > Chordata > Actinopteri > Cyprinodontiformes > Rivulidae > Simpsonichthys > Simpsonichthys santanae. Next base: position 25,197,763 of record JARVLU010000255.1, read on the forward strand.
AACTTATACCAAATCAGTATTTATTTATGGTGTTTTTAACATAAGATACTAATAAAATTGATTTATTTAAGAGGTAACCGTTTAGTATACTCCAAATATTTTCCCATGTATATTATTAACCTCTTCTATCCACATCAGGTGAGATTCAAGATAAACTGCACCAGGTATTCTTGCTTGTTTGATTCAAGTACCTCAGCACCCTGGGGTGAAGTAAAACCTCAGATCTCAACATGAAGGCTCTAAAATATTCAATTCAATCCAACCCAACTTTATTTGTAAAGCACTTTAAAACACCACAGACAGACTCAATGTTAAAACACGGCTCATGCGACACAAAATACAATCACAACATAAGTAAATTAAAACCAATTAATAAAGACAATCAAATCAGGTCAAGCAAATCAAATTTTAAAAACTATTATATTTCAATCAGATTAAATTTAATAAAACCAACTCTTTATAAATTGGTAAAAGTCAAAGAAAGTGTAGGTTTTTAGAAGAGTTTTAAAAGCAGTATTGAAGAGGCCTAAGGGACAGCTCACACCACAGTTTAGGAGCTGCTGCATCAAAAGCTCAATCCCCCGAGATTCAGTCTAGTTTTAGGGACACAGGAGCGGCTGGTCAGCTGATCTGACAGAAGACTGGTTTGTAGGGATGCAGCAGTTTACAAAGGTAGGATGGGGCAGGCCATTCAGATATGTAAAAAAAAAAAAAAAAAATCTGTACAAATCTATACTAAAATGCACATGCAGCCAGTGGAGTATAAAACAGAGGAGCTGTGCCACTAAAAGCCACGCTGCAACATTTTGTACCCTCTGCAGAAAAGCAATGAAAGAGCCACAAACCCTCCAGATAAAGTGTTTCAGTAATCCAGCCAGGAGGTGACAAAACATTGATTACTGTCTCAAAGTGTTTTTAAGACAGATGAAGTTTTATTTTGGCTGTCTCAAATGATAAGAACTTCAAATATACTGTATTAGGAATCTGCACGGTGGAAACCCGCCTGCCGTCTACTGTGTTCACCCAGTCCCCCTCCCCTTCATGTTTTCAGATTTATTTATTTATTTATTTATTACTTTATTTAAGCAGGTAGTCTGATCAGTGAATGAATCAATCTCTTGGGTGGGTGGAGGGGATGTCCTTTTTACTCTATAAGGATATTGTACTTTATTGGTAGGCCTGTCGTGATAAACAATAAATCAATTAATCGCATGATAAATGAAAATGATCAACCTCATTTTCATTTATCGGCTTTATCATTTCTTTGTGTCTCTCACTTTCTACTGAAGACACTGGAGGACAAAAGGCTCAACACCAGTGTTCTTCAATGGCCCCTCCCTTTCTCGTTTCTCTTTAAAATCCGTTTTAACCGTCCAAGATCACCTTTTTGTTTTTGGATGGTTAAAAGCAGGTAAGCTGAGAAGCTAAGCTACAAGCTAAGCTAACAGGCCAACCTCAGGAAAATCCTCAGTCTTGTTGAAGATCCAAAATTCACAGTTGAAACCTGTGCCTTCATGTAAAAAGTTTTTCTCTGCAAAAAGAAGCTGAGAACTTATTTATTGATTTATTATTAAAATGTTTGTGTGAAAAATGTCATGCTAAAGAGCTCAAACCACACCGACTGTCTGTCATTTTAAGAACCGAAGAGAGACAAACCATGTCATGTCAAGAGGCCTCCCTCCCATTTTTCTTAAAGAGACACGCTGCTCACTCCCTCACTATCCATCCTTCGGTTCAAACAGTCTTATACTGTCATCCAGTGGTCAACAAAGGTACTACAGGCAAAAAATGAACATTTCTTCTTAAATTTGACAATAATTACTACCGGTAATCATTGTCAAATTTCAAACAACATTATCGTTCATCGCAATAATTTCTGAGACAATTAACGCCCAGCAAAATTTGTTATTGTGACAGGCCTATTTATTGGTCATTTGTCATCCAATTCCAGTCACATGGCCACGATTGGGCTTATGGGTAAAATATATGTTCATTCTTAAGGTTAGTTTGTAATTGTTAGTTAGATGTTTTACCTTTTTTTGTGTGATTAGTCTGTTCATCATTGCCTACGTAGTGTAATTTTTTTTATTCTGTTTCAATCCATTCAGTAGTACCTATATTATAACCATGAGTAAGATTGGTACTTGTCATGAATAGCTGTGGTGTTCACTGTTTGTCTCACAAAGACCCTCCCCAAAGATGGGCATGTCTTACTCTTGGGCAGCTCTATGAGCACCCAAGTGTGTCAAGGTAAAAATGTTTTGGACAACATGAAGCTTGTTAGCCTGTCAAAATAAAATTAAAAAATTAAAATAAATTTTAAAAAATCCATAAATTACGTGACAAAGCTACCGGTAAATGTTTTTGGCAGCAGGAAGCTTGTTAGGCCATTAAAATAAATACCTACATAAATAAATAAATAGATTACCGTAAATATATATATTTTTTAAATACATAAATTAGCCATGGCATTGTACTGTATAAGACGCAGTGTCCAAAACATGCGAGAAAAGTAGCGGCTTATACTGTACACCAGAAATTACGGTACAGGTAGTCCTCGAGTTAAGACGCCCCCGATTTACGGCATTTCGGACTTACGGCGCTGCCCCCAGTGACGTCATCACACCTCCCATTGACTTTTTTATGCAGTATTTTATGGGGGGTTTTTTTTGTTTGTTTTTTTGAGGGTACTGTGTTAGCTAACTGCTTGGAAATACAGGTAGTCCTCGGTTTTCGACCGTCTTTGTTTACAAATTTCCGCATT
>JARVLU010000255.1:25207491-25254476 GCA_031762415.1 Simpsonichthys santanae
GCCCTTTTGCCTAGTTCAGTCCTCACTGAGGGAACACTGCAGGTAATAATGTCCTGAGAGCGCACGCTGTAGCTGCAATCATGCAGACATGGAGGAGGTGATGTATGAAGGCAGCAGACCAAGAAGTGATTTAAAGATGAAAATGTACCAGTGAGTCTGCGTGAAGTTAATGATGTCCAGTGAATACAGGGTGCAGTGATGGGTACGGTAGTTACAACCAGTTATGAATCTTAATGCACTGTGATAGAGTCCAACATCTGCAGGGTGCTTGTAGGAGCGTTCATATAAATAATGTCACCGTAGTCAATGGAGGGAAGGAAAGTTTTAGTTACAAGGCATTTCCTAGCATTCAGTTAGACAAGATCCATTCCTTACTAGGTTTTCCACGTAAAGCTTAAAAGATGCGAATCGACTAGGATGCCCAAATATTTGTAGGAATCGACAAACTCAATATGGACACCATTCGAGGATAAAATCGAATGAAGAACTGCTGGGACCTACTTCCTGTTTGAAAACTGCATCCCTTTGGTTTCATTGGTGTAAAATGTGTTGTGGTGGTAGAGAATCATCCCAACACATCACATCTCACAGGATCTGCCAATATCACAAGACTACAAAATGTTGTTTGACCTGTTTATTCACATACATCATCTCTGAAACTAGACCGATTACATTCAGGAATATCAAAAGGTGAAACAGTTGGTTCCCTCACTAACCCGAGGAGCACATAGTCTTTGGACCGTACAGTACCTCTGTTAAAAACCTGCCATTTGTAAAACGACTAAACAGTACAGGATGTCAAATCCTATTTATAACGAGTAAAACAAAACATGAACAAAGGGCTGTGCTATTTACAACTGACCAAAAACGTAGTGTTTCTTAAACCTTTAATTTAATTCTATTTATACATATTAACACAGTGTTATCCTTTAATGGGTGGGGGAGTTGGGTCGATTCTCACACGCGCCACACAAACAGTTGTTTGAAAGCACTCTAATTTACCATAAATAAAACGGTTACAAAAAAGTACCTCACTTCAAATGGAGCAGGAACAGCGAGGAATGGTTAAAAGAATGATTAAAAGTCGTGGAGACTGGAGAACGAAGGGCCTGGTTTGGTATGAACGTGCTGGGATTCCTGTGAGACGGCGGTTTAGTGGGATGTTTGAGGTTGTGACGAGCTGCAGGCGGCGGCAGCGACTGGTTGGGACACTGTTGATGACAAGGATGGAGGGAGGATGGTGTCCTGGTGGGGGTTCCCTTTAAAGGCAGATGCCTCTTTTCTTTGTGGAGGCCAGAAGATGTGCTGATGTTACCAATCAGGTGTGTTAAATAGTCCATGTTGGATTAGCAGTAGTGTGTGTGTGTGTACATTCACAGGTAATTCCATCGTGCTAAGGCTCAGGGGGTGTAGTGTGTCAGTGAGTGTGTAGGCTGCTGTTGCTGCTCCTCCTGAGATGTAGAAGAATCGAGGCGAAGCTATTTTTTCTTGGAGTTGACGCTCTTGCAGACCCAGTTCATGCCCTCCTGAGGAAAGAAAGCAGAGCGGCGTGACGAGCATGAAGCGCTGCCGGGAACAGCCATTCGAAACGGCGTCTTCAGTTATGTGCATTCGTTGACGCCAACGTTACGTATTTATAATTTACGTCAGTGGGGTTCTGGTCGGCTCTGTCAGGCCTGCCGCTTCTGTGACGGAGTTTTAACGAGGCGGGTTCTAAAAGTTACAAGAGCGAGCGAGAGCTGCTGTGAGGAGCCAGCAGGAAAAACAAAAGTGCGCCCGTTGGCTGAGCAGAGAACGAATGTTGGAGAAATATTTTAAATAACACATTCTGATGGTGGGAAGTCTTATATACTTACTAGCAAAGTTAATCAAATTTAAATCAGACAAGCTCATATACGATACATTAAAATACAGTTCATGTATGTGGTGAGAAATGTTGCTCCATCAAAGTCAGCTCCACTCCCAATTCACACCTTCATGCATGAGACCAAAACATCTCTGAGAGCCACAAAGAGCCTAACGGGCCTCCGTTGTGCGGGGCGAGCACTTCCAGTCTGATCTGCATTTGGACTGGTCCACAACGAGGCCTCTCGTGCAGTTTTAGAAATCTTGGAACTCCACACACTCCAGACATTAACGACTGGGAAGCGAAACGTCTTCAGTTTAACAATAGAAGTCCAGTTGTTTCTGTTTAACCTTTTGTTTTTGATCGATCGTGACCTGAATGACTGAGAGTCTTCAAAAACAAACGTAGGCTAAGTAAAAAAAAAAAAAAAACATTTGGGAAGGTTCTAATTATTTCATTAATTTCATCTAATCATTGTTATATGTTAAATTGTTGTTTGTGTAGATTTTCAATCACGGAAGATGGAAAAAAAAAAAAAAAGGGCAGATGAGAAAATTTAAATTTAAATAAAGTCTCTGCCTTGGCTCTGATTCTGTCAGTTTCACGCCGTCGTGCTCCTCGTGAACACCAGGCTGACAATCACGAACGACCCCCAGGAGGTCGGGGAGTGGGATTAACCTGCAGGTGAACTGAGCTCTCAGAAACGTGCAAATTAAAGCTTCGCAACCCTTGAACTTGGAAGCTGACTGTCCTCCACCGCGCAGAACCAGAAACCCAGTTGCCTTTACAGATTTTAATAGTTGTATTGGTTTAATCTATTTCTGATAAGCAAAACCATGTGACTGAATTTTTGCATAAAGATTTCTTACAGTTTGTTGCCGTTCTTACCATTAATATTTTTACAACGTGCTGAATATTCAGGCTTTTTTCATTTAGAAATACATAAACAATCTGAGCTTCATTTTATTTACTTGTCCTGTTGGAATAGACAGTCTTTGTTTACACTTTATTTTGTGCCAAAGCTGACTGCTAAAACTAAAACAAACTACAATACGTTTGTAGGATGTGATTTTTGGAGAAAAGTTTGTTGTTTAGAATAATTAAAAGACGTTAAAAATGTTAGTGGCAGTGCTGTAACAGTTTCGATGAGAGGCGGCGTTAAGCTCATGAGCTCACCTGAATGCCCTCACCAGTGAGGGCGGAACAGGACTGGATCTGCCACATCCGATCCCGGATGGTGTGCAGGTTGAGTCCCTCTGCGATCTCCGAGGCCGGAGCTGCAGTCAGCAGGTCCTGCTTGTTTGCAAAGATCAGTACGGGGACGCCGCTCAGCTTCTCCTCGTCCAGCAGCTCGGCCAGCTCCTGCAACAAACGCACAAACATCCCAGAGTCGGACGCACAGATCCAGCCAGATACGAGTCCTGTCACATGAGTCAGATCTCACAATAAAAACATCATTTCTATAATTCTCCATACGTAATTTCTACATTTGTATCAAACATAAAAGTCAAACTTACTTTTACACCTAAAACAATCAAAAACAATTCTGGTTACACATACAGTACTTGGAAAAAAAAAAGAAGCAGTAACAGAAAAGAAAGTTTAACACCATAAATGCAATTTGTCTCTTAAAATAAAGGTTATAAATGAATCACTTAGTGGAAACTTTTTTAAAATTAGTCATGATATTTTTAGTATAGAAAGGCAAGTGTAGCTAAAATTGAAGTTCAGTCTTATTAAATGTAACTTATGTGACTACAAACTGTCAAACAGACACAGAACTCAAGTTTAACAGATTGAAATATTGAAAATTACATTTAAAACATAAATGTGCATTCCGAAAATACAAGCTTATTATACATACCTGACCCGTTTCCTCAAACCTTTTTCTGTCAGCACTGTCAATCACATAAATCTGAAACAAAGAGAGTGTTATTTATTATTATTATTTACTCCAACACATTATTTTGTAATAAACAGCTTCAGTTGAGATGATCAGAGGAAATAACAGGATCCGCTAACAGCTGATCCTGTTAACTAGCTGCTAACAGGAAAATCCATCTGCCTGCACGGACCGAACTCTATGGACTCGTTCAGTTCCGCGGGGAAACCTTGGATGTTCTGTCTGCTGGACCCGGATCTGGAGGGCAGTTGATGCGGTCCTTGTTATCATCAGGCTGCTAACAAGATCTGCTGAGAAGACCTGCTAACCGAACCACACCGCTAACAGTACCATGCTGCTAACTGGACCATGTTGCTAAATAACCTCACTGCCAACAGAATCACTCTGCCAATAGGACCATGCTCCTGTAGATGCTTTTCTTTTTCACTTTTGGCGCCTTGTTTTTATATTTTAGTTGCATGCTTTGGTATTTGTTATTGCCGTTTATTTTATTTTTTTTGGCGAGTTGAGACGGTTCTTCTCATCCTGATAGTTTAATTGCATTGTTGACCTTGTGTTGATTTTGCAAATGATAAATAAAAAAAAAACCTGAAATAATTAATCTGATTTAAAAACGAGCTCTTCTTACCAGAACATCAGTGTTTTCAAAGTAGTTTCTCCAGTACGGCCTGATCTTCCGCTGGCCCCCGATATCCCAAACATTTAGTTTGAAGCCCTGAGACTGGACACTCTTAATGTTGAATCCCTGCAAATACACAACATTTATAAGACAAACACAAGGCGACCCATCATAAAGCTGCGCTCTGACAGGTGATGTGTTACCTGTGTGGGAGTGATGTGGCTGATGTCCTCAGATGCTAGCTGTTTGAGCAGGGTGGTCTTCCCACCGTTGTCCAGACCCAGCAGCAGGATTCGGACCTCCTGGTCTGGTGTGCTTTTTAACTTCCGAAGGATGGATAGCAATCCCTGCAACAAAACACAAAAACATCCATGTGAGGTTACTCGGTGGGAGAGAGCAGAACCAGAACCAGCTCACGGTTGATTGCACTTTAGTAACAGCAAACTATGACTGTCAGATTTTCTCTACAAAGTGTTTATAACGCTGCAATCAGTGTTTTTTCAAAGTTAAAAGGAGCCTGTTCTTTATTTTGTTTCCTACACTGTGGTTTTCTCTTAAACTCAACAAATAAGTAAATGTTTTCCAAAGCTGAAAGTAGTTTATAAAACTTAAGGAGTAAGAAATTCCTATATTTTATCTTCCAAACCCAGAGTAATAATCATAAAGTTTACACAATTAGGCTGCCACTTTGTGCTTTATTTATTCAAATGTGAGCTATTCTTTTTTTTTTTACAACACAAAAAATCTTAAGTAGTTCTGTAGAAAATATAAATTTGTCTTTTTCTGAGTAGTTTCACCAGTAGTAGCTTAAAGTCAAAGATCAAGCAAGATTTTTTTTTCTCTTAACAGGTTTTATTTACTTGGAGAAAGGGTAAACATGAGTAAAGGGTTGAGACAGGAGCGAACCAGAATTACAGCAGAGGCACATTTTTCTTTTTGTCCGTGAAGGCATCATGAACAGGCCATGTAGTGCATTTTAAGCTAATCTTCAATCTAGTGGGTTTTCATCACGAACAAACTTTAAGCTAACAACATCAGGGCATGCTATATTTCGTCCTGGGAATAGCTTCGCCCCTCGTCCCTTTCCCTTAGCTCTTAGCTGGTTGTTTCCATGAGTGGGTTAACGGAACACAAACAAAAGCTAACGGGCTAATCTCCCCTGATGACTGAACAACAAGACAGCTTTAGCCGCTAGAAGGCTTTCTCCTCAATTTACGGCCAGCAGAGGTCGTAAAATTACAACTAAACACGAGCGGGCGCCACTGAATACCAACATTTACACACGTAGAGCCAAATGTTTACATTTAACGGCTAGTTATTCTGATAAATTAAACTCACCATCTTGTTGCGTTTCTCCTGGTGACGCCGCCGCTCGCTGGGTGTGACGTCAGATGCGTAAGATGCGTGAAGCGGAGCTTACGGTGCGTTCAGGTTACACCGGCAGAATGGGCAAGTTGGTCGTGAAAAAATATACAGTACATATACTGTACTGATCCAGCTGATCACTTGTGTTTTATAAGGACAAAAAGGATGAACAAAATCGAAAACAGAGCTGTGCTTATAATGTTTTCAATATTTTGAGGCCATTTCTGGAAGTTTTGATTTTCTCTTTTCTCATTTTGATTCCATTTTGCCTGTTTAAAGTTTATTCATTCAGCAGTTTTCACTATAGTATACATATACTGTACAGTATTTACATACAAAAGCTCATATAACATTTAGTCAGCTGTTTTGTTTAATCATCAACACTTAATAAAAACCTACAATCTCAAAAAAACACAAAGGTATTTTTTTGTGCGTTTTGCATGATTTTGGGATTTTATTTGTCACAGATAATCCTGCACTTTATGGATCTAGTACGGATGGATTTCGCATCGCTTGCTTGTTTGTCCTTGTGTAAGTTTATTTCACGTTTCCTTTTTTCCAATTCGATAAATAGGAGAGTTGATCACTTTACTTTGTATTTTTGGTACAGTATTTTACAGTAAAGTTTGAAGCGATAAAAGAAACGACGTAACCTGAACGCATCATTAGCCGCGAGCGTAAACGACCAGACTGGCTAGCTACGTTAAGCGTTGAATATGTATACATATAGCGTAAGGTATATAATTATTTTTTTGTGGACTAAATTTGCTCTCTCAAAAATTTTCTAAATTTTCGCTCATGAGTTGAGTGGCTAGATTTTCGCAGTAAAACGAGGACAAACCCTGTCACAGAGGTAAATATTAGCTTTTATCACGCTTAGCTAGCTAACCGAGCCTGTAGTTGGTTTACACCGGTTCTCACGTGATGTTCCTACTCGGCTTCTGATTGGAGGACAGCGTGCCACGTGCGCATTTCTTTACTATCATGGCCCACGAGCGATTAGCTGTCAGATAGCTCCGTGTGTCAAGAAAGTATACTTCGCTGAGAAGTACATTTTACTTGACGCTTTCAGGGCGCAGCCGACGCGCCGGGGTCGTTCTCTGTCCGACTTCCTGCTTCTTCTGCTGGGTAACTGGAGCTCCGAGTTGCATCACACTCAGGTCGGTGAACTCCCGAAACTAAACAGGTTCTCTCACTTCTACAATCTGCTCGTCTTTAATTTCACTATTTAGTGCATGCACCGTTTTTTTTTTTTTTTTCTTCTTTTTTTGCAATCTTAACCAGATGCACCCAGGTGCTGGATGCGCTCTGCAGATCCAGTAAACCCTAAGACAGAAAAGCTTCAGCTACTCTCTGTGATTGAATTGTTTTATTCTTGGCTGCACAACCATTTCAGGTTGTTTCTCTCAAACTGGAAAAACAAATCTGCAAATATCTCCATAAAAAACTTCAAGGTACTTTGAATCCAGCTGTTTTGCAGGTTTGGCACTCATCTTACCCTTTAAGCATCCCCTAACTTATACAGATAAATAGTATCAAGTATGAAATAACAAACTGATCCACCACGTAAATTAATTTATTTGTAAGTAATGTGAGATCCAGTTGTCTTAAATACAAACAAAAAAATACACTTGCAAAATACACAAGTTTTACTTGTAATTAGGTGTCTTTACAGTGTAATATCCTTAACGAAATATTTAATAATCATCTGTTCTTCAGATTTTTTTGTGTAAGACTTTGATCCGTTGTCTTTTCTGTCACTTCCCTGCTGTTCCTAAAAATAAATGCATTTTAGACACATAAAAGCACACTTGATACTGTAATAGTTTATTTGATTCAGTCACTTTCTAGAAGATAAAACTGTGAAATGACGAGGCTCACGTTGGAAACTTGTTAGTAGTTTATGAAAGAACTAATAGTTGTTGCAGCCTGACAATTTTGTGTGCTCATTAAACTGCAAGTCAGCTGTTTGTCCAGTCTTAGACGTTGATTTAGACTAGAAATGAACACAGGAATGAGATTTCTGGGTCATTTTCCTTGAGACACGTTTTATGCACACAAACTATAATATTAATTTATTCTTATGACTGTTCTCTCTACAGTGGTTGCCACAGTGAGTCTTCCTCCATTTCACTCTGTCTTCTGTCCTCACTCCAACCATTTCCTCTCTAACTGCATCCATCTGTCTTAGTCTTTTTCCTGGCAGCTGCATTTCTAACATCTTTCTACCAATTTACTCACTGTCCCTCGTCTGAACATGTTCAAACCAACTCAATCTGGCCTCTCTAACCTTATTAATATAATCATAATATACTTTGTAAGAATATTAGGTTTAACTGTAGGGTTCTAGGGGGAGCAGACAAAAAACTCAACTGAAACACAAATACAGCAACAAATCTGGGCGTCTGTGATTGAAAACTACTTCCTTTAATCTTAAATAGCTTGTCTAGTCCAGACATGCAAGTAAAAATTCAGGTAACTGCTTTTCATTAATTATTGTACAGAATAATTCTTATAGTTGTGCAATTAGGGAAGTTATGAAAATTAATTAAATACTTATTTCTTGAAGGATCACTCGCCACCTCTAATAAATTTATGCTGAAAACGAATGAAATTAGGTCAAACCTTGGGAAGAAAAAAACAACTTATGATCAGTTGCTTTCGTTACAGCAAGACCTCGTTCAATCTGTTAGCACTCGGCGTACGTGTGAAGGATAACTCTTGGCTACTACCACACCATGTTTTAGCTCATCATCAGTAAAATTGACGGTTGTAGCCGTGTTATGTCAGGCCTAAGGTTGTAGACGTACATCTAGTCGTTACTTTCTGTAAGTAAAATCCATCAGCTATCATAAAATATTTTGCTAACACAGACACCTGCACATGCAGACACAGGAAATTTTGTTTTTGTACATTTTATGTAAAAAAAAAATATATATATACTTTATTGTTTATCAAGGTGTTTTAATGCAGATATTTCTATTTTCAAGTTGACGTGAACTCAGCACTTGTTTCATTCAAAGTGAGAATCTTCAAATTTACATAATCTGTTCCTTTGCTTTAATCTCGTCTGTTTTCTTTGTAGACATTTTCTCTTGCTGGTATGTGGAGCCACGTTGACTTTTGGCCGGTGTTCTGTTTCCCACCGGCGTCTGCAGGCTTTTAACCTACTTTCTGAACAAACAGAGACAGAAACGATCCGGTTCCAGCCGGGCCGAGCCTTCCCAGGCTGTCGTTGGGGTGCTCTGCGCAGTAGTCGGCAGGTTCAAAGCGCAAATCGAAGCGCAACGCTGCAGGAACCAGAAACGACTACCTGCGGAGCCGTTCAGCAGGAGGCTGCCAACGATTCCAAATGGACGTTTGGGCCGCGAGGACGTTTTAGGGTTTGTTTGTTCAGAGATGCGAGCGCAGGCTGGAAAACAGCAGCTTCCAGCAGATTTGAGTGGCTACACTTTATAAAAATTAAAAATAAAAACTCTGTGCACATAAGGATATTCAAAGCGACGATGTTTCAGCATGATGTTAAATGATTATAACTTTTTTAATGTAAATGGGTTCTTTTGCTGTAAAGATGTAGAATAATCTCAATTTGCAGACTAGAAAAAAAGACTAAAATAAAATAAAAATCAGTTTGGTGCTTTAAAAATAAGAAAAAGCTTTTAACATTTATTCATCAATAAACAACTGCTTTCATGTTAATGCATCATGGATGATGTGATTATAAAACTAATAACTGTTCTGCTGAACTAATTATAGCATATTTGTTACATTCAGTACATTTGGATGACCTTGAGGAAGAATATGTTTACTGCTTTGAAAGAAAAATTAAAAAAGCAGCTAATTTAATTCATTCAACCTTTAGACAGGTTAATCCCATTATTGTTAGGCCCGGGGGCCAAATGTGGCCCTTGTTGACATCTTATCTGGCCCCCAAGGTGATTTGTTAAACGTAAAATACTTTTGTCACTTTAATTTTTTCAGTAATCTTTGATTAAAAAGTGCAACAGAGAACGTCAAATGAGACAAATCAATCTATTGTCGAGGAACTTGTAAGAAAACATGTCGGGTGTTTAACTTGGGTTAATGTAGTTTCTGAAATTGACCCTCAGTTTGGAAAAGGTTTTAATTTTGGCCCCCTTTTGTGAGTTTGACACCCCTGGATTACCTGAAGTTTATAGCTTGTAAACAGTGTTTGAACACGTTTCAAATCTTTTAATCTGCAGATCATTTCCTCAAATTAAGAGATTACAAATACACATAATTACATGGAAGGGCAGAGAGAAGGCAGATATTGGTGATGTTAAATAACAGTAAACCACTTTGTTGGCTTGTTTAAGAGAGTTAAAAGGAGGCATTTAGTTCCAAAGTAAATTAGGATTATAATCTCACCAGAACAGATTTTTAGATCTTTTATTAAAAAAAATTTAATTTGAAACCTGAACGTTCCCAAATGTTTTAATAAGTCACAATAAATCACTAGAATCAGTTTAAAACTCAACAATCTACAGTTTAATCCTGTTTAGTCGTGTTGTTTTTAGTCCTTTATGCATAACGTGTAAAATTTATATACAGTATTTACTTTTTTTTTTTTTTTACCCGTTACTGAGTTTAACAAAAACTGTAATAAGAACACAAGTGCAATAAGGGACAACTTGTGTTGCACATTTATAGTGTTTAAAATCTATAATTATTGCCTTTTATACAGTTTATATACTTTTTCTTCTTTTTTTAATATATATTATACTGGTTTTATGTTGTTGTATTTATGTGCAATGACAGTAAATCATTGAATAAAGTTATAGTCTTCCTCTGTGTTCGTTTAGGTTTCAGCTGGACGTCCTGGCCGGCGTCCTGCAGAGCGAACGGAGTGACGTTTGGCCGCGATAACCTGCTTTTCATTAAACGCCATGAGCCTGAGCTCGTTGGACATCGACGCGCCTCGATGGGATCAGTCTACGTTCACGGGGCGACTGAAACACTTCTTCAACATCACGGACTGCAGGACGGCGCTGCTGTCTGACTCACGCCTGGATGAAGCCAAAGCTTTAGTGGAAAGCTGCAGGTTAGAAACCCAACCGGGTCTGGATCTGCTGCAGCTGGTGTCACTACCACAAAAAATGTTTCACCGTTTTAATCTGAGTGAACCACTTGTTTACCTTTAAATGCCAGCAGCAGCATGTTTCATCTTGAAACATGAAATTAAAAGTTTTGCTGTAATTTTTTTTTTCCTGATTGCATAAAAGTGAACACAGTATTTATTAATCATGTGACTGGACCAGAAACAGTGTTTTACTAGTTCTATGTTGTACAGTGTCGACATTTTGACCAAAAAAATCACCTGCTTGAAGCAAATAATGGAAATCAATGGGATTTTAGCTGCAGTTTGTCAAACGTTGCCCTCGTTGGAGCTCTACAGCTCACACAGTAGAAACATCATCCAGTCTGAATGAACCAATGACAGTTGAACTCTACATGACTGAACTGGCATTTGGAGATCGTTTACGTTTTTTACACAATCACTGTTTAAAATTCACAAATTTTGCAGATTCCTCTGAATTCTCACAACTCGTTTCGATAAATATTTAAATTATACATCCAGCCGTGGGATAAAAAAAAAATCTCTTTACCCTCCCTGCTGTAGGACGTCGTTTTCTATCAAATCTCCCAAGAATCCAGAGACCACACCCAACCCTTCAAATATTTAATAATGTTTTGTACATGAGAAAACAAATTTTACAGATTGTTTTTTTTTTTTTTTGTTTTAACAACAATTGTCTGAACTTATTTATATTTCAGAGCACCACCTCCTATTGTTTCTAGAATAATGTTCAAGGGTATGTTTAAAAAAAAAAAAGTTGTAAACTTGGAGGTGCATTGTGACCTTTTAACACCTGACAGTGTCGTTTATAAAACAAAATCAGAATCGGCAGGTCAGACTTTTTAAGAGAGCGGTGATCGGCCAGTGCACCCCTAATTTAAACTCAAACTATTCTCTTCAAAATAGGAAGTGAACCATTGTTTTAACTTGTTGCATCTCCCACATTAAACCCTGCAGGAACATAAAACATCACATGGGACTGGTAGAGTCTTCTGCCGCTCACGGTTCAAGAATAACATCCGACTTGTAGTTTTTGCACAGCGACTGTTTATTGGAGGCTTTACTGTTTGGTCTGTTTGGTTTTTATTTGCCTCTTGTTACCTTGGCGGTCAGGGAGTGAGAGACACAGGTGTGTGGTCACCGTGGTGACCATAATGAAGCACTTTCAGCAGCTTTGTTTTGTTAATTTTGATTCTCTTTACATTTTTATCGAGCTCATACATCAAAATGTGGGTGTTTTCTTCTGTTTTAAAGTTGATGTTAGAGTTTTGGGCAGTAGCTGCATCTGCACCGCGATAAAAAAAAAAAAACGTCCTGTGAAGTTTTCCAGTTCTGTTTTGGTCTCTGCAGGGCGGGATCCGTCCCTCCAGGCACCACAGTGGAGCAGCTCCACTATGCAAAGAAGCTGTACGACTCGGCCTTCCACCCGGACACCGGGGACCGGATGAACCTCATCGGCCGCATGTCCTTCCAGGTTCCTGGAGGCATGGCCATCACGGGCTTCATGCTGCAGTTCTACAGGTATCGGCTCGAGCAAACAGAACCAGCTCCACGTGGCTCACACAGGAAGTTTCAGAGGTTTCCTGCCGTTCTGATTTCAGGACGGTTCCTGCCGTGGTGTTCTGGCAGTGGGTCAATCAGTCCTTCAACGCTCTGGTGAACTACACCAACAGGAACGCTGCGTCCCCCATCACCCCCAAGTAAGAGCTCGTCGTTGGGTTCTGCGCACGTGGATCACCGCACGGGTTTAAAGACGAGCTGCACGTTTGGTTTAGTCTTCTCCCTGATGGAACCAGTTCAGTTTAGATCGGCTCAGTTTGATTGATTCCGAGTGCTTAAACACACGGGGTTGGCGACACGATGTGAAAACAACTCCTCTCAACAATTATCCATATTTTCCGTCGTACACGTTGCTCCGCCCTATAAGTTGCATCTATTATGCGTCACCGCTGATGCATCGTGTTTGTTACGCGTCACCGCTGACAACCTGGAAACGTGGGCCGGTGTTGTGCCAAAAATCGATTGGCTGCCAAATGGCGGCTTTGGGAGCCTGCACAGGAGGACTTTAACAAGAATTTAGCAACATTAACACTTAAAAACAATTATTTGTTTGCTTGAAATTATAATAAATGTGTGTCTCAGTCTAACGTTTGCTTAATAAATGCACTCTGACGTCAAATCAGCTGCATTTCAAAAGCCGATAGGCAGAAGTGAACGCGTGCACGGAACGAGTTGTGCAAATTTAACAAGATAAACGCCTAAAAACAATTATTTGTTTGCTCGAAACTTTAGTAAATGTGTGTCCCTAACATTTGCTTAATAAATGCACTTTAATTGTCAAATTAGCTGCATTTCGCTGAGGCAGTGCAGCTTTTTTAACTTTATGGCAAGCCGATTGTATCATTAATAACTGGTGAAGATTCTCTGTCATCCATGGTAAATTCAAAAAAGTTAAACAAAAAAACAATAAAAGTATAATAAATAAAGTCTAGTTGTTTTTGTCTTGAACTTTTTTTGATTGTGTCATAGCCACGTTTACCAATTACATGATACAATAGCATGCCATACTGCTACTACTACTCTGCTGCCATCAAGTGTCTGAAAGTGGTACTGTTCAATTTATTTATTTTTCTATCAGAATGCATGAAAACGGTCATATCTCAGCCAAAAATTGGTTTATAAATATGGGAAAATAATCCATAAATACGTTGTTTTGGCCTTTAAGTCACAGGGCATGAAAATTGTGCAAAAAACTGCAACTTATAGGGTGGAAATTACATTAACTAATATAAAAGGAAGTGTAATTAAACTTTTCAGGTAGTTGTTGGTGATTTATGATCTGCTTCAACTTTGAGCCGTTTGGTGTCTAAACATTAATCTAATCCTTAAATCAGTCGCCTAACAGCTCCTGAGCTCTATAAACTTACAAATATGGAATATTGGAACACTTTACACCCCCTTCCCCCCCCCAAAAAAAAATAAAAAACATGACCAGCTTTGTCATTTCATTGTATGTTTTGTTCAATACAGTAGTTTATTTTTAATGTGCTTCTGGGATTTGTATTAAAACCTGAAGATTTGTTCCTAACTTTGAAGAAATAAACAAACTATAAATAGTTCACAAATGTCTAAAATCTACAACGGCTCGTCTTGTAATCGATTTATGTTCACTATGTTAGTTTTCAGACGTTTGGTGCTTACACCTGTTAGCACCAAACTAAAACAGCTCGGGATTTTACTTTCAGCAACAGACTGATGTACCATATTTTTCGGACTATAAGGCGCATCAGATTATAAGGCGCATTCAGCAAAACAAACATTTTGTCAATTTTTTGAGAAAATTAAAAGATTTTAAGTGTGCCTTATAGTCCAAAAATACAATAGTGAAGCAGTGAATATAAATCTACTGGTAAATGTAAACTCCTGTTTGTAAAATCATGAGAACAAATGCTAATATAGCTCGACCAACTTCAGTTTTACATTTAGTGTTATTGAAGCTTCTTCAACATCTTATCTTGAATCGGCTCCTGTTTTTGTCTCTGCTGTTTCTCAGGCAGATCGGAGTAGCTTATGTTACAGCAACCAGCACGGCGTTGGCAACCGCCGTGGGACTCAACCTTTACACAAAGGTACGGATGCACCCAGAGGGATTCACGCAGCACAACGTTTTCAAGAAGCCAGACTTCTTGTTTATTGTGCCACCAAGTTAAAGTAGCTAAAACTGCGTCTATGTTTGCAGCTGGTGCAGTTTAAGACCAGAGCAGCTGAGCGTTAAATCGTTTCACAGATATTTACGGTGATTTCTTTTTTCTCCACTGTCTCTTTCAGAGAGCGCCTCCTCTTGTGGCTCGCTGGGTCCCGTTTGTAGCCGTGGCAGCAGCCAACTGCGTTAACATTCCCATGATGAGACAGCAGTGAGTCCTCTGAGCCTGAAACACTCGGGAGACGGCAGGATGTACTGATTTTACATGATGTGGGATTAAACCACAGCAACTCAGATTACTGCTCTTAACCCTCAGGTCACCTCATGAGGAACGTCCGCCACGCATTTTTATTGTGTGAATGTTCATGAAGCGTTCACTCTATTATGATCCAGTTTTCTTCCGTCGTCCTGCAGTTTTCAAACCATTTCATCAAAGCATAAATCAAAACATTCAGCTCTTTCAGGACAGTCCTGATAAGACTTGGTATTGGTGCAACTTTAGCTTTTTGAAATATTTAGTCTTTTTTGCCATTTTATTCATAGAAAATGAATAGAGCTCATTTTACATCCTTCAAATCTTTAGAGGTGTTTACATTTTACTGCTCCTTTCACATTTTGTTCTGCTTCAGCTTCTTTCAGCTTCCTTGTGCAAATTTAAACTTTTTTCAGCTACTTTCAGCTGTTTTTTCATTTGTTGTGTGATCCTTTATATTGTTTCTGCAAACTAAAACATTTTTGTGCTTCTTCTTCTTTCTGCTAAATTCAACTTATGCTCCTTTCAGCTTCCTTCTACAAGTTTCAGCTATTTCTGCTATTCAGCTACTATTTAGCTGTTTTATGCTAATTTTAGCGTTTTCAGCTAATAGCACATTTGTTGCACTCATTTCAACTTTTTTCTGCCCAGTTCAGCAGAAATGAGCTCTCTCCACTTCCTTCTGGTAATTTAAGCTTCTTTCTGCCTTTTTTTTTTAGCTGCTTTTCAGTTAATTTCAGCTTTTTTCCAGATAATTTCCACTTTTTTATGCTCATTTCTGATTATTTTAGCAAACGTTATCTTTCCGCTTTCTTCTGCTAATTTAATTTTGTTATACCTTTTCAGCCACCTTTTTAGCATTTTTAGCTATTGTCAGCTTTTTTTCAGATAAATTCAACATTTTCATGATAATTTCTGCTTCTTTCAGACTAATTAACTGATTTTTGCTATTTCAGCTACGATTTAGCTGTTTTTCAGCTAATCTTACTTTTTTCATCTAATTCCACATTTTAGCTAATTTCAGCTCTTTCCACTTCTAAGTTTAAGCTTCTTTCTGCCTTTCAGCTACTTTTCAGCCTATTTTGTTGCTATTTTCAGCCTTTTTTATCTTCTTAGCAAATTTTTATTCTAATTTCTGAATATTTAAACCAATTTTAGCAAATATATTATTTTTCTGCTTTCCTCTGCTAGTCTTGTTCTTCCTTTTCAGCTACATTTCACCATGTTTTTTTTTGTTTTGTTTTTTTTACTAATTTCAGCTGCTTTTCAGCAAGTTCTTCTGCAATAAGCATTCACACTGCATTTTTACGGGAAATGCAATTTGCAATGCAGCAAAATAAACAGATTTAAAAGGTAACATTGTAACACTGGGTTCATTTACATTATGACCGACACAGAGCACTGAGACACTTCATAAACCAGGAAGGGACATTTTAACATGAATAAATGTCCTAACTTCACTTTGTGCACAGTCTTTATAAAAGTCAGTCATGTGAAGCGAGATCCTGTGATCATTTTAGTTTCAATCCTTCAGCATGGCGGAAGGTGTCACTTTGTTTTCTGGAATTTACGCGCCGCTCCCCACCTCTCTTTCCTCGGCCCTGGTTGCTCTCTAAGTGGCAGGTAGAGGAGATAATAGTCTGGGGTTATTAACCTTTTCCGCTTTAGAGAGTTTTCAGCGGTGAAGGGCTGTGGCCTTAGAGCTGTGAGGATTTCATCCCCTGTAAATCATTTTCTACCATAAGTGCTGCCAAACGGAACCATGGAGCTTAATACACTCTCGCGCACACACGCACAAAAAAAAGAGCAGGACACGGGGATTTATGGCATCCATATATCTCCCATTTCTGCTTGGGATACAGCGGAGGCCAAAGTTCTGTAGAGTTTTGGAGTTCAAGCTCTGTCCTCCGGCTGAACGGCATCATTTCTCTCCACCATATCAAATAAAAAACAAAGAAAGAATAAATGTGTTGCAGCTGTGACTGGAGCTGCACCTTAAAGGAATAAATATTTTATTGAGGTAGTGGGAGTTTTAGAAGGTGTCACTAAAAACACTATAATTATCTCAATGCTAATTATTTGTCTGAACCCAGACAGACAGGCTCAGGCCAGGGGACAGAAACTTTTATTATTTTAAAGAAAAATGTTTGTCCATTAGGTCACTAATATAAAATGTGTTTGTGGCTGCAAAACCTGCAACAACTACCATTTATCAACTGGTTACCCCAATTCAGGTTTGTTGGAGGGGATTTTTTTCAGCCAAAAATAAAAACTTTTAACATTTAAATATATTTTAGATTAAAAAAAAATACCATATTTATGTGAAGAAGGAAATAAATATGAACCTTTTATACCAATTTTGATAAGAATTAAAACACTGAACGCTGCTGGTCTACATTAGTCCTTTTATTTGTGGAAAATAACATAAAAGTTGAAAATGTGTAAAGTTGAATTTCATGTTAGTTTTGGTCACAGCTTCAAAGAGCCGCCGCAGTGGGAACAACGGGCCGCATGTGGCCCCAGAGCCGCACGTTGCTAACCCCTCTGTTAGCACTTGGAAAGTGTGACTCAAGCAACTCCCTCACCACAGTTTTAGCTCATTGTCTGTTAAACAACATATCTTCTAAAGCCAGTTAGCTGTGGCATTGATTGATATAGGCTAGCTTGAAAAGTTAATCAGTTGTAGATTTACAATCAAGAAACTATCAAATTGTACTTTGTACCATTTCAGACTTTTATGATAATATAGGGATGCACGATATTATTGCATGGTATCGGTATCAGCCAATATTAGCAATGAAGTTAAATATTGAACATCTGCCATTCCATCAAAATACCTCACGATATAAAAGGCAATGTTTATACAAAAAGCATTGTTTTTGTGTGACAACCCCGTGACGAGGACGCCTGCAGCATCAGCAGAACACTATGATGTCACGTGCGCCATTGAGTTTTGATTTGTGAAAATTTACAAATTTGCACTGTTTGAGTGTCGTCATTGTGTTAGAGAGAGTAAATGTCATGAATAAATTTGACATTAAACATAATCCAAGTTGAAGTGTTGCATCATTTTCAGACCCTATTTGGCATCTGCATTTGGTAGCAGGTCAAACTGACAAAGA
Source organism: Simpsonichthys santanae (assembly GCA_031762415.1). Classification (NCBI taxonomy): domain Eukaryota; kingdom Metazoa; phylum Chordata; class Actinopteri; order Cyprinodontiformes; family Rivulidae; genus Simpsonichthys; species Simpsonichthys santanae. The sequence goes on from JARVLU010000255.1 coordinate 25,225,401, forward strand.
CCATGCAGAATAATGCAGTATTTTAATTCCACAGCAGAGAAAGCTACGTAGTCTAGGAAAAAAATGGTATTGGATATCAGCCAAATACATTTTAACATATCAAATATTGGCCAAAAACCAATATTGTGCATCCTTACTGTCCACAGATAAAATGTTTGGGAAAAAAAATGTTTAACTGATTCTTTGGATACTGTTTTAAAATTAGGAGCCCGTCACATACCAAATCTTGTTCCATTTCTTTAGATGAATCTATAAATATATTAAAAATAACATAGTTTAACACTTTAAAAAGTATTTTTAGTACGAACAAGTTAATATATAAGGAGCTCTTAGCTGAAAATGTGACACACAGTAGATGCATGAATCTCTCATCTCTCTCTCTCATTTCTCAGGTCTTTGCAAGATCTTCAAGTTCAAGTAAATTTTATTGTCATTCGCATCACATGTGGTACATGAGGTGGAACAAAATGATGTACTCATGGTTCCAGTTACACCCAACAATAGCAAAAATATAAGGTGTAAAAAGAAACAGTATACAAGGATCTAAGATACACACCAAGATGAATGCTGATCTTACATTAACTCCTAAAACCTTCAAATTAATAAAAAAAAAAGTTTTCCTACCTTTGAGGGGAGATGGGGGTGGTATTTCGGTTGCTTTTAGGAGTTAAACATTTACTTTTATCATTATTATTCAATTCCTTCTGACTGGACCGATTGTTTCTGCAGGTCCGAGGCTCCTCTCTGCCATCGCCACTTTCCTTTTGTGTATTTGTCAGCTGTCCTCTGGTGTGAACGCCACCTCTCATTTTTACCCTTTCTATATAATTCTTGCCCTGATCTGTCTTTAAGACGTCTGTCAAGACAAGAAGTGGCTTCCTCCTAAGGGATAAAAAAGAAAAATGATTTTTAACAACTTTTCTACAGCTGCATTTCCTCTGTAATGTTGTGGCTTGTTTTAAGATAAGTGTGTAAACCAAATGATGAACATGGGGGGCTGAGTGCTGCAGATAAGCCGCATGTAATGTAATGATAAGCTCAACATCTGAGTCATAAGAACACGTTATGTACACATTATGTGTACTGCATGCTCCGCACAGAAATGGTTTTGTCATTTGCAGATCCAATTTTGCTGAAATTACAAATTAGAAACTAACTTTATTTGTCAGTCCCAACTGATTGTCAAAAGGCGCTGCAGGTGTTTCAGTGTCAAATAAAACCATCACATTTCAGTTGATCATGTGTCACTTCCCATGAAGATTCAATAACAAACTGCTTTGAATTGAAACTGAATATGTGGATTCCATAAATCACGTTTGGGACAGCCTTCCAAATTAATTGTTCTGTAAAAAGTATAATTCTGATCTCTGTTGCTGCCTGCCTACCTGGTCATTTCTAGTGTGATGAAAGTTGCATGGCTTTGGTCAAACCTCGTGGATCCATTTTTATGACGGGAATTACGGGATTTGTATTTGCAGCCTGCAAATGTCGTCCAGGAAACCTTTTAAAAATAGAAAGGGGGAGGGTATGAGTTATAAGAATATACCTGAATGTTTAAATAGTAAATAAAGATAAACAGATCAAGGATTTGCTGTACCTGCCCTTCTAACTTTCCACACTCAGATGAAAGGCAATTCACTGGAATTTTAAGTGGGTTTTCCATCTAAAATACATAGAATGACTAGTTAATAAACTGGTTTTAAATGTTTTACAACCAACTATAAAAAAAAGTTTTCTACTTCACAAAAATGCAGCAACATTAAGAGCAATTACACAAAGTATCTGGTGATATTTTTTAATTGAGAAGTTTCTGGTGACAGCTGTTGATGATCAATCTTGCATCTAAGCAGATATTACTTCATCTAGTTACCTGATTAAAAATTAGCAGCTGATGGCCCTTGAAACCCTTCTAATCAATAAATGGCATGTGTGCTACCATTAAGAAGACTGGAGCACATTTTAAAGACAGCTATCAAATAGAAATATTAACTCTGCCTGATTAGTTCTTTATGCAATAAAATGCATTACTAGTTTCAAGCTGTTGCTAGAACACAAAGATGTATTTTATTTGTTCCTCAATTCTATTTACTGGTATTAAAATTACCTAAACTAAGCAAATAAATTATCTGCAGATAAACTGATACAAACCTAAATCTCTACTAGGAAATAACTTTTACAATAGGAATTCTAATGTTTTTGGTTAAGTCAGACTTTCCTCTTTATCCTGCATGTGTTCACAATTGGTTGTGGATGTATTCAAGTTTCTTAACGCATTTCTCTTATTTCTTCAAGCTTTAAAATTAGTAAGGTGAGACATTATGAATAAATATGTCTGCCATTTATCTGGGAAGTCATCAGGAAATCAATCAATGAACAGACATAGACAACTTAAATAAATTCTAAACTCAAATTAAGTTTAGAGTCTTAGTTATTCTGTGTGATAACTAAAATTTCCCACTTCAGCACCACATAGCCAGATAATATGTTAATATTGCTTCATAAAAAAGCTTTATTGTAGTGATCAACAAATTCAGAAAACACAGTACTGTATATCACTATTTTATAATGCTTAAAATATTTAGTTCATGTCAAAAACGTACAAGATACCATGAATGTTCTTCAAAATGTTATTTCAATGAAACATACCATGTGGTCCTTGTCAACAGTAAATGGAAGAGTTAGGGCTTTTTTTTGCTCCATCATGGTTGAAGATGTCATGAGACACAGCAAGAACACTGAAAGAGACATAATAAATATATTGTTAACAAGACTGTTTCTGTGACACACAAAGCAAATTATTTAAAAAAAAAATAACAATAAAGGTTTAACTTTTTATTCAGACTGAACTTGGTAAGGAAACTGAAAGTTAAACTGGATTTCTTTTTCAGAAATAGATCCTGTTTAACTCTGAACGCTAAAGAAATAACTTGTAGACTTTCCTTCCCTCCATTGACTACAGTGACATTATTTACATGAACGCTCCTACAAGCTCCCTGCAGATGTTTGACACTGTCTATCACGGTGCACTAAGATTCATAACTGGCTGTAACTACCATACCAAATCGCTGCACCCTGTATTCACTGGTTAACTGGTCATCAGTAAAGTTATATACTGAGGAAGTCTTTCGGACGAAAGATGAAACGTTTCTTTTTTATTTTTTTTTTTTTTTCTATCTTTGAATGTCCAGAGGACCAGCTTTTTTAGATGGTCATCATTAACTTCACACAGACTCTCCCACTGGTACATTTTCATCTTTAAATCACTTCTTGGTCTGTTTCCTTCATACATCTCCTCCTACATGTCACTTTGTGAGTGCAGCTACAGCGTGCGCTCTCAGGACATTATTTCATGCAGTGTTCCCTCAGTGTGGACTGAACTAGACAAAAGGGTCTTCTCCTACTCTGCTCCTGTTTCCTAGAATATCCTGCAAAAATATCTGAAGCTCTCGACCTTGACCTCTCTAAGTGGTTTCAAACATCTGTTAAGTTTATGGCAAAAACCAACGCACACATGTTCCTGTTTTTAGTTTTCTACATCGCTTTATAACCTAACTGTTTTTTTTAATACCATTTTCTTTTATTTGTTCTTCTCAATTTATATGCTTTATTTTATGATTGTCTACTGTTGTCTTTGTTGTCTATTGTTGTCATCACTCTTTGTTAAAACCCGGTCTCTCTTATAAATAAGTCCCCGAGGCTCAATGGGACTAAACTATATAATGGTAAATGGTTGAATGAATGAATGGGTTTGATCCAACATGTACTAATCTTGACTTTTAGCTCAAGAGTAAAATTCAAGTCATTGTCTTTATCATTATAACTATATTAAACATAAAGTGTGGTTAAGCTGTGTGACTCATCTTAAGTTGGTGCAAATATAGATTTTTTTTTTTCAATTTGATGATCTAATAGTGCAGAAAGGGCAACTGACTTCTATGCTTTAAAAAGTGGTCAGTACTCTTGTTAAAAAAATGTTTTGACCTAACCTAAAACATCCTATATTAACCTGCCTAAATAAAGGTTGAATGAAAAAATCCTGATGCATGCTCAATAATCCAGGTTGATAACTCTCATAAGGTTAAGTCAGGTTCTCTGAAAGGTTTCTTCTTGTTGAAACGATTCAGTTTTTATGCAAAAAGACTTCTTCAGTCTGAGGAGCTGCAACAAACTCGGTTTTATAAATAGCACCTTCTCATAGTGGATCAATTAGTTTAATGGTGCTTAGGTGGTTTCTGCCCTCTCCACAGCCAACTGCTTCAACTCCTAACCTAAAATGTGTTTGGGTTTTTATGTTGATTTTTTTAATTCATAGCATAAAAACTTTACAGTGTCACTTATTCAGAATGACGCGAGAAAGATGTGTGTCTGTAGAAGAAAGCTGATGCAAATTCTGCTTCCCTAAAGGAGCAAACTAACTGATGAGAGCATGCCAATTCATGCAGTACTGTAATAATTGACCTCATTGTATTAACCTGACCTTTTTTTTATCAGATAAATGTCTGAGTAAAATATATGTGTATTTATTGTTGCCTTTCACTTCTTTGATGGTCAAGTCCTACTAAGCAAGTCAATCTCCATAAATAAGAGAGGAGAAAAAAGGGGAGAGACTAAAGCAAGTGCATCATAACTCAAGGAAGGTTTGCAGACTGGATTTAAAATAAATAAAAACAAAACAACTGGACTTCTGTTTTGTAGTTGAAGACGTTTTGCCTCTCAAACGGGGAGCTTTCTTAATTGGAACAATTAGAGAGTGGCGTTCCAAGTTTTGAACTCCATCATGATCCGCGTGCACATTAAATTCACTTTCCTCTCAGAGATTCATTGGAGTCTTTGTTAGCCTGGCTCAGGTAAGACATTTTTTATGAACCATGTGCTGGATGACTGAGAAACCACACCAGCATTTATTTTCAAAGAATGACCACAAAGTTGGCCTTTGATGGCTGGAAATTTATGAAAAACGAAACATGTGGGGGTGAAGTGGTTTTAGTAGTAAATTTAGCAACACTAGTAATGTTTCTTTTGTCAGAGAAGCTGATCGGTGATGTTTTATCAGAACAAAGCCTGTGTCGCTCCCTTCATAATAAAAACAAGACACATGTGTTAAAGTTCTACGCACACCCTAACAGTCACAATAAATTACAGTACTGTATACTTGTCAGATAATGTCCAGACAAACACACACACACAGAAAAATCTAATTATGCTAACACTAGCCGACAAAAGCTAACAGCGGTAATGCTACATCTGCTCCGCCATGCTAATCATAGCAGTGATTAAACTTAGCTGAGGACAGAGACTCCTTTAATATGTTCACATTGCATCTGTAAAATTAGGAATACAGTTTTCACACGAAGAGTTTGAGCACGCACCTTGCTAGTAAAGACAGTAGACCGTGGTTCCCACCTCCGACTCTGCACTCAACCGCTTCTATTTTGCTCGGCAACTTCCGGTGGAAAGCGGATGTTGATCCAACAAAATAATCCGAGAAAAACAAAACGCATCGTTCGTTAGTTCCCGACCCAAGCAGGTTCAATGTGAATAAACGAGTTATTGCATGCTTTGGGTTTCTGTAAAATTGTTTGAGATCTATAACTTATTCTTCAGGCAAGTTAAAAGAAAATTGCACTCTCAACTAAACACATGTTAGTCTTTTAAATGAGTCCCCGAGACTCAATGGGATTATACCTGTCTAAATAAAAGTTGAATTAAAGAAAATGTAAACTGTCCCAATAACCCCACTCCCACAAATTCATTCAACCTTTATTCATACAGGTGAATCCCGTTGAGCCTCAGGGACTCATTTACAAGAGAGACATGGTTTTAACAGAGTGATGAAAACAAAGACAACAGACTATCATAAAGGATGCATGCAAATTAAGAATAACAAGTGAAAATAAAATGGTATTAAACAAGAAACATTACAAGAAAGCCTAGGATTTCTTTGTGATTTTGTAGTCGGATTTGAAAAGATTTATTGTACCTAACTGTACTCAAAAAGTCCTCAGACTAATGTCCATTGAAACAAATGCTGGGTCTCAAAAGTACATAATAAAATCTAACAAAGTTACTGTAAGTCACATTCTCTGCACAGATGCAAAAAGTAAAAAAAAAAAAAAAAATTGTTGAAACGTTTCGTCTTTAATCCAAAGGACTTTGTCAGTCTGCGGAACTGTAATAAGCTTAGTCTTATAAATACAGTAGTACCTTCTCATAGTGGATCATCCAGTTTGTTCATCATATGTCAACATGTAATATCATGTGAACGGCTATTGAATGTCAACAACAAACTGGTTCATCCATTAAGAGAAGTTACTATTTATAAGACTGGGCTTACAGCTCCTCAGACTAACAAAGTCTTTTGGATTAAAATGTTTCAACAATTTTTATTTTTTTATTACTTTTTGCATCATCCAGAGGATCTGACTTAACTTTGTCAGACTTTTCTATCTGGATTATCATCCACCCACCCATTATTTTTTTTTTACCCATTTCATCCTTTTTGGGTCGCGGGGTCACTGGTGCCCATATCCAGCATTCACTGTGCGAGAGGCAGGAGACACCCTGGACAGGTCTCCAGTCCATCACAGGGACACACAGACAAACAACACAAACATTCATTCACTCACACCTAGGGACAATTTAGAGTTAGCAACATGCATGTTTTTGGTCTGCAGGTGGAAACCAGAGTACCCAGAGAAAACCCACGGATGCACGGAGAGAACATGCAAACTCCACCCACATGCATTTGTTGAATTTAATCCCAACACCATGATGGTACTGCAGCACTGACTGATATAGTTTAAGTCTTGTGGTTGCACCGTTTAAAATTTAACCTCAAATTAGATTTTGTGTTTGGCGAGCAGAATGTACACACAAAACCACACGTGGCATTTCAAATAATACCTCCTCTACAAAACAGTTTCTTAATTACCATACCAGTTTTGCAGCAACATCAGCTTCGGCCATTACATTGAAACTATTGTAATGAAGCAAGCTTCACACCAATCTTTTTGTAGAAGAGCAGGCTTTTGAAGAGCTTTATTTGCACAGTTGTTTTTGGAAGTGAAATTCACAGCAAATTAAAATTTATGTTTAAAAAATGCAAACATAGTGATGAATTCAAATTTCTTACTAAAGTAACCAAGTGATTATACAAATAACTGCATATGTAGTATTTTTTAATACTAAAATCCATTACAATGCTTACCTTTTGGCATATAGTATAAACCTTAATGAAATTTTTTTTTATAGTTGCTGTAACAACAGATACATCAAGCCAACTTAGCCTCTGGTCACAAAGGTTGGTAAGTCGGCCTTCAAACGCTGCAGTACATGAAATTAGGTCTTTCACAGGAAACGTACTGACTAACCACAAATGCAGGAAAAAAAAAACAACCTAAATATCTGCATTATTTATTTTTTTACCCTTTATTTATACAGGTAGTCTCATTGAGCCACGAGAACTCATTTTCAAGTAAGACCTGTTTAGGGAGCAGATGATGGGGGTTAAGGGCCTTGCTCAGGGGCCCAGGGTGGGGTGAATGAGGGTGGAGGCAGGTGTGGGTGTTTCACCTTTTTCCACCCACATTTTTATGTTGTCAGTACTGGGGCTTGAACCAGCGATCTTCCAATCACAGGCCCACCGTCTCTAACCTCTGCGCCACCACTCCCCCTATTATAATCAGCTGTGCCAAAGTACATGAAAGTAACAAACTTTTACTGTTTTAGTTTTAATTCAACTTGTTTTTTGCAATGTCAGACAGTTCGCTGTGAAAGACAAAAATATATATAATTTATTTTTGTGGTCATCCTGGACAAGACACTGGTCACTGTGTACTATTTTAATACAGGAAATGTTGGAATTAGTTAATTTGCAATGTTTTATTATTAATCAAATAATTTAAATTCCGTGATTTTGTCATACAGTAAACTGCAATTGTTTTCTCTAGACTTTAAATATCAATAACAAATCATTTTTTTGCACTTGAGTTGACAACAGTGCCAGTATCTAGCCAGATCTTTAACGTCAGGATCCACACAGCTGCACATCGAGCTGGGAGGTCATCCCCGAGGCTGCTGCTCCGTCCATGCCTTCTTCAGGTCCTGGGTTCAGGGCAGCAGGTGAGGAAGATCCCATCGACCTTTTCTCCTCCTTTTTTAGAGCTACAAATTAAACACATGTAAAGTTATGACACAATCTTACAATTTTTAAATTTGAAGAACTTCCAAACATGATCTGTTGTGCTCGTCTTTACCTTTTGAACTACATGGTGTCAGGACGGGCTTTTCTTCTCGCTCTCCGCCAGAAGCAGCAGCCTGGATCTTCCTGACCACGTAGCTGCAAGCTAAAACAAAAAGACAAAAAGGTCAAATAAACTGTGCAATAGTGTAAAAATGGATTGTTAAGTATACAGTATATATATTTAAATAAAAAAACAGTAGGAAAGTCATTTGTCTTCATTTTCATTACAGGAAAAACTATGTATAAAATGTGAAATATTAACAGTTAAACGGGTATAAATGTCTCCTTAATTTGTATTTTATTAATTTAATTAATTAATTATTAATTTCCCCTACACCAGATCTAACATGTGAACTCGAACAGCTGATCCTTGTTCTTAGTCAACATCAAATTCAAACTTGAGATTTTTACACACTTCTAAAATGAACAAAAAAAAAACATGGCATCTCAAGCACAAATATGAGCAGAGAACTTAAACTTTTACAAACTAAACCTAAAGTTTATAATAAACAGACTGATCTGATTTGGATGAAACTACTTCCTGTTCTCGAGAAGGTTGTCACGAGCGCAGCTACTGAACGGACAAGATTTCTCACTCTAATTTCTCTCATCAGACTTATAGTTGAATTTAGGAGAAACAACAGAAGATTTATATAAATACTGTATATATTTATTTAAAAAAAAAATCCCGAGTGCTTGAAATTAAATACATGTAGGAGTTTCTGCCGTAGGACGGGCGTGGTAGTAGAATTATTTTATTATTACACGACAGAAAAAGACAAGTCCTACCTTTAATTATCAGTCACACCATTGGTTTGTTGTGTTTCACGCTGTTTTCCCTGTACAGTAATCTTTTCCGTCAGTTTTCCAGCTACTTCTTCTTTCTCTCCGTAGCTTCCTGAATCATAAATATCGGACTTGCAAAAAAAAACAACCAATCACATGCGGCAAAACACATTGAAGGCGGGACTTAAGGAGTAAACTACAATCTGATTGGCTGAAAGGTTGGCACAACCAGTGACACACCAGACATAGGCAAAGAGATGGTTGTGTAAGGAAAGTCATCTGTAAGGATGACTTTGCAAAAAAAAAAAAAAAAAAAAAGTTCATTATAAATATCACACGATTTAAACAGCGTTCGTTTAGCTTTTTACGCTGTGCAGTCATTTTCTCTGTGGATGCCTAAACATTTGTAGTTTTGTATAAAAGTAGTTTCTGGAGAAGTTTGGGTTAGGAGCATCCTGTTAGAATGAAAGCACATCAGGTAGATCCACAATTTATTTTTTATAATTCTTCATAATTTACAGAGCTTACTTTACACTTTATTCAATCTTAATGACAAAACATTATAATCAAGCTTCATGTAATCCAACAAGTATTTATCTGCATTTGAAGTACAGCAAAAACAAAAAACAACCTGGACACAAGCTTTTCACAATAAGAGTACAGCAGTTACTCAAACATTTGCAATTGTATATTCTATATATAAAGATAATTTAATTTAACTTAAAACTTTTTCACATAACAAAACAAGCGCAAACCAGACAAACATTCTTTCAAAACATTAGAATACATTTGCTTTTTTTTAACAACAAAAAATACAGTTGCAATCGCCAGTGGAAATAAAGTTAGTGAGGAGCTAAAAGCTGGAAGGAATGATGCGCGCTGACGAGTTGAAGGGAGGAAGTTCAGTGTTTGAATCTAGAGGATAATATTGCTAAAGATCACTAATGTCAGGCTGATAACATTTTGTTCACTATTAAACCTTGACGTTGACTGTCAGCACTGGAAACAAAAAGGTGACTCAGCATCATGCTTTTCCTCCCATCAAACCAGCACATTTGTTTCACTACACAAGACCACACCCACAACACAAACAATCATGGAGTTCCAACGGGGACGGCAGGGGTGCTGATGTTAGGACTTAGTCCATCCTGATCTTCTGATTGGTCATCCTGTAGATGATGCTGTCATATCCAGGATCCATGTTCCACAAGTTGTAAGCGATGACGATGACGGCGAGGGCCAGGACGATCATCAGCCACAGCACGATGTTAAAGATCACGGCGTACTGAAAGTTGTACTTGTAGGCCAGGTTGTACGGACTGCCTGGGTTACTCTGAAAACATTCAACAGCCATCAAAACAAGAACAGGCACAACTAAAAAGTATAAAATGCTTTTTTTTTTCTTCAAATAATTTATTAAATAAATTAGTTACAAGTTCCATAGTATTCCTAGTTAGAACATAAATGGGAAAAGTGGTGAAATATAATATTTCATGGCAGCCATGTTCTTTTTATTACACTAACAGATGTGAATTAGAGCAAAGTAAAGAAAACACGTGTCTGTGTACTATGGAGCTGTTCATAGGCCTGTCACAATAACATATTTGCTGGGCGATTAATTATCTCAGAAATTATTGGGATAAATCATAATATTGTTTGAAATTTGACAATACAGGTAGTCCTCGATTTACATTCAAGTTCCGTTACAACGACCCGGTCTTATACCGATTTGACCGTAACCCGAAACTGAAAGCACATGGCGAACGGTAACGGCATTTTAAACACGTTTTTTTTTCAATGTAACACAACAACAGCGTACTTAAAACACCGGTTGCTGTATTTCCAAGCAGTTAGCTAACACAATACCCTCAAAAAAAAAATAAATAAAAAAAAAAAAAATCAAAAAACACATAAAATGCTGCATAAAAAAAGTCAACGTGAGGTGTGATGACGTCACTGAGGAGGCGGTCGTAAGTCCGAAATGCCGTAAGCCGGGGGTGACGTAACCTGACAACTACCTGTAATTAGTAATTATTGTCAAGTTTAAGAAGAAATGTTTAATTTGCTTTGAGTGTAGTACCTTTTTTTGACCACCGAATAGCAGTATAAGACTGAACTGAAGGATGGATAGTGAGGGAGCGAGCAGCATGTTTCTTTAAGAAAATGGGAGGGAGGCCCCTTGACGTGACATGGGCTGTCTCTCTTTCTTTCCTGTTTTTTGGTTCTCAAAATGGCGGACGCTCAGTGTGGTTTGAGTTCTTTAGAAAAGCAAATTCACACAATGTTTTTAATTAAAAAAAAAAAAAATCAGTAAACAAGTTCTCGGCTTCTTTTTGCAGAGAAAAACAACTTTTTACACGAAGGCACGAGTTTCAACTATGAATTTTGGAGGTTTTTTAATCCCCAAGATCAACCTGTTACCTTAGCTCGTAGCTTAGTTTCTGAGCATAGCTGCTTTTTGGGGGGGAAGGGGGTGGCAGGGCAGCCGACTTGGCACTCGAAGATCCTGGATTCGAGCCCCGGTCATTGCACATCTCGTGGTGTCTCTGAGCAGGAAACCTAATCCCAAACTGCTCCCCGGGCGCATGCCCACTGCTCAGGTGCGATGGGTTAAATGCAGAGAGCCAGTTTCATCTTTGGATGGGAACGTACAATGATGACCACACATATCACTTTATTTATTTATTTATTATTAATATTATTAACAATCCAAAAACGTGATTTTTGGATGGTTAAAATGGATTTTAAAGAGAAAAGAGAAAGGGACGAGTCAGTGAAGAACACCAGAGTTTAGCGTTTTGTCATCCAGTGTCTTCAGTAGAAAGTGAGAGACACGAAGAAACGATAAAGCCAATAAATGAAAATGAGGTTGATAATTTTCATTTACCATGCGATTAGTTGATTTGTTATTTATTGCAACAGGCCATTTATCATTTATTGAGACAAGCCTAGCTGTTCAAACATCAATATTAGAAAATACTGTAATCAGTACAGATCACTGTTGCCCTTATTCCTCTATTAGCCTGGATGTTTACAAAAACAAGTCTAAGTAATAAAAGGCTGCTTGTTTCGTTTCTTGTCCATGTGTTTTCTGTCTGGATTAAATGATCACTTATAATTGAGCCATCTACAAATTGCCAACAGTCTCTGAACTGCATATTCATACTGATAATGAGATATCTTAACAGCAATAAAAGTTGCTTGCACGTTGCCTGAAAAACAAAGGTTGAGTTGTTTATGAGCCATTGAAAGGTTAGAGAGACTGTAGAGAGGTCTAAATGCATGTGCATGGCAGAAGTTTTAATTAGATTTCACCAAAATACACACTGGCTCCATCACAATGTGCTTGTGGAGTGTAACCAACTAACATACCAGAATATAAAAATAGTATTCAATAAATGTATATCATATAGGAAGCACCCAGAACTTTAAGACACTTCTCAAAAAGCAAACAAAAGAAGACAATCTTTTTTTATTTGTACTTTAAACTAGGAGTATGAAATATATAAAAAAAAGTTTGTTTGTTTTTTTTCGTTTTTTTTTTTTTTTTTGTCAAATCATGTCTTTATGGAATTAAGTTGTGCTTGATTGATAGAAGCTACCAGGTAAAGAAATGTGCAGTGGTTAAAATTCACATTTCAAACATCGGCTCCGAAAAGCTAAACAGGTATCCTTGTAAACTTTCTAAGTGGTCTCGATAAATCATCCAAATTTATAAAAGTCTTGCAAAGTTTTTTTCTGGACTTTGGTGTTTTTTTCAGTCTTTGTACCAGACAATGACAGCATACTGTGCAGTGTATGGTGTAAAGAAAAGAGACTTTAGGACTAAAAAGTAATAGATATATAGCCAGTTTAGACAGTATCTGAAAGTAATGGTGTTAAAAAGAGGAAAACAAAAACAGCAAAGACATGAGAGATGCAGCAACCATAAAATTTTATTTTGCTCTTTTAGTTTTCAGCAGAAAGCTCCTTCACAATCAGCCTTTTGGTCATGAAATGCTACTATTTTGTCAAACTGTGGTATCTTTGGCATTTTTTAAAGATTCAACCAAAGAAGTGGAAACAAATTATGATGTTATGACAAGCTGTTGATAAAGTGCCTAAAGATCAAATCTAAAATTGGCTTGTTGCCTTTTGTGTGTGTGTTACAGCACTGGTTCATCTTTGTGAGTATCATAGTTTTTAAGGTTGCATGATTGATGGGTCAGAGTTATGTGACCTAAATAAACAAGCTAACAAAAGGATTTTTTTCTGAAAACAGACAATTTGTACTAAAAATAGGTTAAAAATTAACCATAAAAAAAAAAAAAAAGTTTTTTTTTTTATTATTTCTAAAATATATGTTTTGATTTTTTAAATTAAACAGATGCACATTCATATACAGTACATTAAATACTGAAAAGTTCCCATCAGACTTACAATTTGCTTGGACTGCAGGATCGAACGTGACTTCCTGGTCAAAGGTGTTTCAAACGTCTTCACTGTAACAACCTCCACTACAGCGCTGTTGCCATAAAGACGATACATATCCTCCCCAAACTGTAAAGGCAGACAGGTGGTTAAAACCAGGCTAAATGTAAAAATATTCAGCAGCATCCCTCCTTCAGGTTTCCTTCTTACCTTCTGAAGGACAGAAGAAAGGATAGCTGTGGCGTCGCGGTACTGAGGAGAGTCTTTGCCATAAAGTCGACTCAGCTCCTCCAAGCCAGACAGCTCCAGAGAGTACAGGTCTGGGGAGTAATCCTTAGCCAAATGTCTGTGCCTCTGAAGCTACAGGAGGAGGAGATCATTTAAGTCAAACTTGGTCAACTATACTTTTCATCAAGAAAAAAAATAATCTTAACTATTTTTGGCAACTTACCAGAGCTGTGATATCATGTAGTACTTGAACCTCAGATAAGAAAAGTAGATCAGCCTAAACACACAAACAACTAATTATTTTAGCTGAGGGTGAGTAGAATAACAGTTCAGGTCTAAAAAACAAAATATCTGACAGCTAAAGTCCATGTTTGATGCCAATTTTGATCAGAAACTTGCCTCTGAATTTCTGCTGAGAGAGTTGAGGGGAAGCGAAGTCAGCACTGAGCCGTCCTGAGACAGACGTGCACGTATCTGTTGCAAGGTGACTGGCAGGTCCTCGAACACAGCATTAGCCTTACCGAGCATATAAAGTCGCTGAAAAAGAGGTAACATCAGCTTAGTGATGTAACAAAGATGTTTCGTCACAGTGATGGCTCAGAGATTTGCTGTTCCCAGTTTTGAGTTAGCTGAATTGTATTACCTCCTCACTGGGGGCCAGCTGCAGCACCACAGGGGTGTATTCGGCAAACAAAGAGTGCACAGTCTCTGCAACACTGTCCAGGGTGAAAGGTACTGGCTGAATGGGGGAAGATGCACAACAAACAATCTCAGTAAATCCATTCAAATAAAGCTACAGCAGATGTCTGAAATTCAAAACTGTCCGGCTTACGTTCTCCAGGGGGTAGGAGGCCACATTCTGAGGCAGGGACAAGTTATCGACTCCTCTCACAACAACTAGCACATTAGCTCGGGGTCTCTGAAACAACGGACCAGCCTGAAGCCCTGGCCAGGACAAGTCCTGTACAGACGAACAGACAATAAACATCAGGTTACCATGACAACAAGCTTACACTAATCCTAAAAATATGAAGGAGAAATCAAACGGTGGGGAACAAAGCACCTCTTGAACAGAAAAGCCCATGGTTAGAGCCACCAGGTCTGGGATCTTCTCTCCAGATACAGGCCAGTCACCTTTCTGGAAAGACACAAACTCTGGAGCCTGCAGCACGGTCAAGCTGTCCCCATGGACACCTGAGGGACAAACATGATAGATGTTCAATCCAAGAAGAAAATGACAACATTCTCAGTCTAACAGACTCACAGAAACTACTGCTGTTAGATTGATCTTTTGGGCCAATGTGTTTTGTTAGTCTTAAACTAATTTACTTTGCTATATGAATAAAATGTAATGGTACGTTTAAAATCTCAACTTGTGCTCTGAGCTCAATATCTCACTCTTCTGACTGCTGGTTTTCCAGAATAAATTTTATTCAAACACTGTGTTATAATTAAATATAAATTGTTGTTCTGAATTTGTTTATAAAAGAAAAGATAATATAAGAAAGAAAAGATCTATAAATACACATATGCTTCCATACAAATTACTTGTGTGCATGTATGTATGCAAACATGTCAAAACAGCACTGTACTCACTTCAAAATATTCTGACATGCCTTACCTTTAAAACTGGACATAAATGAATTATACATTATTTCAAATCTTATTTTGAAACTTACTTGTGTAATGAATTTGTTTGGTTTCTGAAGCCAATTAACACTCATAATTTTGTTCTCAATTTGGGTTTTTAAGCCTCATATTGGCATCCATAATGTCAGCTCTTAATTAGCAGCAAAACATTTGAAGCACATAGTTGTGATTTTCTTTTTATGGATGAATAAATTATGAATTATCGGCCTCTTGTGAAAAGCAGATTACATGTATACTAAAGAGGTAAAGCTGTTTAAGCCTTACTTCACAAATTTAAGCCTTTTTTCCTGCCTTACATGATGAAACCTAATTATATCTGATTATAATTTTCTAAACATTAAAACCTGTGTTAGTCAGAGCTTTAACATCTCAGCCCTGTGGATGAAGACATAAACTCGTGACAGAGACATGATTATGGATGTTAAAGAGGAACTAGCTCGGGAGCTTTGTCACATGACAGAACGGAGTAATTCACAACTATCTGCAGGAAATATCCAGAATTGTGCACTACTTTTGAATATCACACGAAGACATTTTTATTCCTCTGAATAATATTAAGACATTTAACGCTAGCAGCAGATGCTAGTTCTAAGTTAGCAACATGCTAACATTAATACAGTAATCTACAGCAGTGAGGTTAGTTAATGTAAGCTACGCCGTATATTATTCGAAACCTGGCATACAAACTGTTGATTTATCACATTCCTATAAACATAATAAGGTGAGCGGAGTCAGATAAATGTCAGAGTACATGTCATGATGATGGTTTGAACGGCATCCTGTCATTGACCGTTTTAGCTAATCCCGGAAGCTGCATGATTAGGATTAAACGAGATGAGAGCAGCACAGAAAGATTAACAGGAGTTAGTTGAAGTTGTACAGTTCCTACCGGCTGTGACAAGAAAGCAAAGAGCAAACGCGACGTTGAAAGCTGCTTCCATCCTTCGACGGTTTGGTACCGACATCTTTCTCTTTCTGCTACAGCAGCGATCAGCTGACCTGACGTCATGAAGCAAAGCATGATGGGAGAAATTGCGATGCTGAAGGAGGACTGCTAATTTTTCTTCACATATTAAAGCTTCATATCATGGGAACCGTTCTTTTTTTAGATGATAGCAAATGTACTAAAATATGTATAATAGTTAAGATTCTTTCAAGCTTTAACTTTGTGTTTCTGTTCAGTGTTTTATTTTACAAAGTTGTACTTTTGTGAAACAGGGCTGTCCTGTCTGCATTGTCTTTCATTATTAATTAAAAAATAAATTAATGCATGTGTCTACAAAGTTTGTCGTATTTCTTTATAGACAATTCAGAAAATGAAATGTTTTTGATCACAGAATCATAATTTCAAAAAGTCTGTGCACATTGAAATCATAGATTTTCATGATTTAATTAGATAAACAGCTGCTTGCTTGTTGTTTCTATAAAGGCACATGTTTGATCAAACACTTTTAAACCTATAATTACTAAAGCATTGTTCATAGAAAAGCAACCAAGATTGTATTGAATGTCAAGAAAAAATATTTAAAAATTGCAGTACTCTGGAAACTATGAAAGAGACACCTTTGTAATGAAAATTATTACATTAATGTCTGAATATTAAATAACCAGGCAAAATAAACCACTGAAGCTTACTGTTTTAACTGCAATGAAAGTGTTTGCAAAGTTTCACAAATATCACAACTATTCTATCATTACTTGTTTTTTTTGGTAGAAACTGCATAAACATCAATTTATCAATTTTACAACACTTGTGTAATACCTGGCATTTGTATCATTATTTTTTAACCTAATAAAAAGGAAATATCAGCATGGGTTTTAGTCACTATTTGTTCATTCAGTCCCTGATGATTTACTGTACTTCAGTCAGAGTTAATTGGTCGTGGCAGAGGAGGAGGTCATAGGTGTTTAACTTTGTTACAATCTTCATTTTCAAGCCAACTGACCTCATGTTCTGTTCATCAGTGCTTGGTATCCATTTTTGGATGTTGGGGACGATGCCGTATCCTCTGACTTTATGTTCTGATTTCATCTTATCCTACCTTGTTCAATCTAGTTATGACAGAAAATCCCTCCTTAAACACCTGGGTCAGAAGGTGCCCACTTAATGTGTAAAGTCTCTGTAAATGCCCTGCATCCTGTGCGTATGAGGTCTTTCTTGGTCCTGCTCATGTAGAAACACTCTATGATTTATTTTACTCTTGTCCACAAATGTTTTGTTCCAGCAATCATTTTCTCAACAGAATGTCCAAGTCCCCCAATATCTGGCAACAACCTTATTAATTCTTGTTTATTTTCTCCCAAATCCGTTACAGATACCACGTCTTCTAGTAATTAGTATCAGTTCTCACGAAAAAAATATTCAAACACATGTCATACCAGAAGTTTTTTATGCAAGCTCATTTAACCACCAAAAATAAATAAAATAAAATAAAATGCTTACATGATTAACACCAGTGTAATTCCTTTCTGGATCAAAATAGTACAGTGGGAAAAGATAATTGAGTCAAACACTAACAGTCAAATGAAGGCCAGCTCCTCTTTGTGAAGAAGGTTGGGACCAAACACTGTAATTCTGCATAATATCTTCACCTTTTTATCTTGATGATGTCCATTCAGAAACCATTAAAGCTGGCGATGTCCAGAGGCAAGTAGTTTGCCAAAGTGGAACTCCGTGCTAAGTGCGACCTACTGCCTCAGGATACAGTTTTCTTAATTCCCTGTTTGGGCTGAGATACTGACTTCATTTTTTTTAGTATCTCAATTAGCTGCCTGTCAGCTGTCACTCATGTGACACCTTTACCTAAATGTAGGATACTCCCCTTCTTTTCTGTCTGCAGGCATCAAATTCCCAAACGTCATTCAAGAAGATTTTTCTGTTTTCCTTTGCTAAATTACAAAACACATCCTTTAGTTTTTCAACACAAAAACACACTTGAAGATAATTTCAACCTGATTTCTCTGATATTCGTTCAACCTTTATTTACACAGGTTAGTCTCGTTGAGTCACGAGGATTCATTTTCATGAAAGACCTGTTTAAAAAAACTGATGAGGTACACACAACAATAAACAGCCATGTAAGCATATAAAGTAAAAAGTAAATAAAGAGTAGTGATATAAAACGCAATAAAAACAATTTACATTATAAAACGGTGTGAAATGCTAATAACAAGAACATGTCTGCATTGAATTTAACAATTCCATAATACCAGAGATTCAGGTATCCCTCCTGAGTCTCTGGTATTCTCCTCGTGTTATAAGACAAGTAAGTTTTGCTGCCTTGACAGCTTCTCATTTTTGAGTTTATTAAAGTGTTTTATTTTACTCTCTGGGTCTCTGAGTCCTGCCTGCATCACTGGGTTCAACCTCAAGAACCACTGTTTCATGACACTGACGAAGTGACGTGTGAGTAAATGAAGGCAGCAGACCAAGAAATAATTATGTACCAGTGAGAGAGTCTGCGTGAAGTTAATGATGACCATTTGACCGAAGAATACAGAGTACAGTCATGGGTAGGGTAGTTACAGCCAGTTATGGATCTTAGTGCACCGGGACAGACAGCATCCAACATCTGCAAGCTGCTTGCAGGAGCATTCATGTAAATAATGTCATCACCGTAGTTGATTGACCTGCAAAGAAAGAAAATAGCCATTACAAGGCGTTTCCTATAGCATTCAGTTAAACAAGATCTATTTCTGAAAAAGAAACCCAATTTTAATTTCAGTTTCTTCATCAAGTTTTTGACATGAGGCTTGAGAGAAATGCGCATCGACCAAGATTCTCAAATATGCATAATTATTGACAAATTCAATAGGAGCACCATTCGAAAATATGATAGGACGACGGACTGCTGGTACAGACTTTGTTTGAAACCTACATCCCTTTGGTTCATCAGTGTTTAGCACAAGTTTGAGATGCAACAAATCTGACTGGATGAGGTCAAATGCAGAAGATGGAAAGCCTTGGCAACTGTTCCAGCTTGACAATAAACAACTGTATCGTCTGTATAGAAATGTAAGAATGCATCAGGAATGATCTAACCAACATTACTTGTGTCAATTGTAGAGGGTGGATCCTAAGACTGAGCTTTGTGGTACACCATTGTTGACAGACACCATTTTTGACAGTTAAATAACTGGAAGAAGTACCATTGTGTTGGTATACCTCATTGATTTTGTTACCACTAGTACAACTGAGCTGCATAACGCTGCAATTTTTTTACTTTGCCCGCTTGCAATGGATCTCTTCATTCCCTTCCTGCAAACACAGAGCAGTTGGGAAAATGGTTTGAACTCCAAGCGTTTTACTTCAGGACATTCCTCAAAGCCACATTGATTGACACTTTTGTCTGCTGTGGCTTTTGGATCCAAATATTCACCAACTGATTGCAGACGTTTCATGAGAGGAAGGAAGAATGCTCAAGATGTGCAACCAATCATTGTTGGATGGATCCAGAGAGGCGGCTGTTGGACTGTGAGTCCTGTGAGGCCAATCAACGCTCATTACATGCATCCAGTCGACTTGAAGTGCCCACCAGGAACAGTTCACTGTTTCCCAAAAAACAACCCTGAAATAACAAAACAATTCAATGAAAGCTGTTAAGAAGTCACACAAATCTCTGCAAGAAGGAAATTATGTCTGCATATCTGAGCAACTATTACTTTTACCAAGATGCAATAATTTTTTTAATAATCCATAGCAGCGGTGTATGTGTATTTTAAACGCTGTGCATGATAGTATTTAGGACAGCAAGAAGTTTTTGTGGCACATATTCCAAACAAACCAGTGTGCTACTTTGTGAAAAACTGGCTGACTAACCAATTTCAAAACAGGATGCAGCTGTTTTTGAATCCTTGAAGCCTCAAAATATCACGGGAACAGTCCAAAAGATACTTTATCAAATGTTCGAAGTGTTTAATTCAATATGTGGAAGCATAAGTTACTCAAATCTGTACATTTTGGTCAAGATTTTCAGTACCCTTATCGTTTGCCGGTTCTAAGTGCAGGATGTCATGCACCTCCAGACCATCATGATGCTGTTTTCTGTAACAAATGAGAACTTCTGGACGTGACTAACATGTGAGTCATAATTACTGAAAACATGGTGTTTCTTTCACCTGTTGAGAAACTATTTTATTGAATTGTTACTAATAAATTCTATTTATTACAGCTGTTCTCTTATGAAAACAGGACTTTTAAAAATTCTGCTGCTTACTGTTGGCATTGGCAAAGAAAAGTAGGAACATGGGTCACAAGATAAATGACCACTTTTAAAGTCACTCCTACAACCATAAACCAAAGCAAAGGAGCTTTCCATGTTGTTTTAACTGGGTATGAGGCAGATAAAGTATGAAGTTTTTATGTTTGTTTGTGCCCATACACAATCCAGAAACTGGTTATCTCATTCATGCATCTGCAGCTCTGAACACTAGAGGGCGCTCCAAGCCAACAGATGTTCAGCATCAACAGAGAAATGGCAGCGTGTCCTCCCGAGGCTTTAACAATAAAATGCTCGACATTTTCCAAAAGATGGCAATATAGGATTACCTTTTACCTCCGTCCCCTGCTGCGTAATTAAGTGGACCGGTTTCAAAACCTGAGATCTCATTATAAATTAATTAATGAGGCAGGAGCGGAGCGGCCAGTTCATCTTGCAGTTTGTATATTTATTTTAAAGCAACTTCTTCTGTAAAATATAAATACAAATTATGGGATATTTTAATTACAAAGTTAAAACAAAAACAAACTGAGCACACCAAAAATTTACCTTATACTGCAGTAGCCTCCCTGTTATGTACAAAGGTTCTGTGCCGCAGGGGGAATTATTAACATCGTCTTAAAACTTTTACTATACAAAAAAATGTTGCAGTTTTACTTGTTAAATTACAGGCTAAACAGAAAAAATTACAACAAAGTAGCCCCTGAGGCTCAAGCGAGCACTAAAGTTTGAGGAGAGGAAGAAAAAACGAGGACGTCATGTGCTTCCTATAAACACAAATACAGGATTCAACAGCACAGCTTCAGGACGAGTCTGTACAACCAAACACATGCACAATGTGCTGTGCGCTCACGCACAACGGCCAAACTCTGCTGCTGTACAAAATCTTACAGGAGTCAAAGCAACATCTCAAAAAAAAAACAGCTCAATATTATATATACTGTATATATTTATTTTTACATATATTAATTTATAAAAATAAGACCGTTAATGAGTCTCTTGTGTCACAAACGTTGATCCTTAGTTAATGGAGGGAAATGATTCAGCAGCCCAGTCAGGCAGTAGGTCAGTTCATCAGTACAGTGGACCAGCGCCGGTCCAGGTCAGGCTAAGGCATATTGTTGTAACCTCTCATTGGTTCTAAAGCAAACTCCGTTTTGGAAAGAGAACAAAGGTCAAAGTTCAGTCAAGGCGTCAGAAGGAGCCCAACTTGGCAGCTGCCTTGATTTTTTCCTTAAGTTTGTCCCCTGGGTGGTCCCAGCGGTCGTCCAGACACTCCAGTGTTGAGCCCAGCAGGGCGGCCAGCTCAGTGCTGTCCTCCACCAGGTCCAGCAGCTCCTTGCTGTCTGGGTGGAAGCCCTCCAGCTCCTCCGGGCACGAGAACAGCTGCGACAGAGACGCCTGCCGGTAAAACTCCGCCTCGGCCACCGTCACCACCTCCATGTGGGGGAAGGTCTGTCGGAACGCACGGGCGGACATTCGCAACCGCCGGAGCACGTCGGACAGCAGCAGCCAGTTTCTGGGTCTGAGGCGAACAGGACGTGTAAAAACAGCGAGTTACGAACGTTAAAACCAAGAAAAAGGTGCGTCTGCGTCAGAGATCAAAGCTCACCCCTGGGACAGGGACACCTGGATGTTGTAGCAAGGCAGCAGAGGTCGATCGGAGAACTCAAACTCAAACACCTCCCTTTTATCATCCTCTTCCTCATCGTCTGGGCCTGGAGGGTCTGCGAGGACGTCGTAAACCCCACCCTCTTGACTAGACTCTGGACAAACAAAAGCATCTAAATTATAAACGCCGCCTCGACTAGAAGAGACACTGATGACGTGTGGGGGAAAAAAAAAAAAAGACTTTGTAAGCAGTAAGAGGACACACACGGCGCTGGCCGGTACTCACCGCACACAGCGCTGCCGTAGAACTCCCAATAAAGCCCCGGGTCGTCATCTGAGCGGCCCTGAAGGTCAGCAAAATAATCTGCGGAGAGACGAGCGGGGCTGTTATTCAAGAGCCAGCGCCCCAGGGAGCGGCAGCGAGGCCGACCGCTGCCCTCAGAGACAGCAGCGAGAAGGAGGCGGTGAAACAGAGGAGCAAACGGAAAACGCTTTAAAAAAGGTGGAGGGGGTGGGGGTAATGGCCGTCGGAGGCCAGCAGCTGTACCGCGGGGAGGAGTGACAGTCTCTGCTAGGTTGGAGCTGGTTCAGTTCAGAGCGGGGCCACAGACACTGCCAGGAATCACACACACACACACACACACACGCACAGAGCCAGGGCTGGAACCAAACAAGCAGAGGGAGCTGGATAAGCACACACCGCCAGAGCGACGTGTGTGTTCGGCGCGCGCGCGCACATGCACGCACGCACATTTGCAGAGTGAGAGCTGGGCTTCGTGCCAGCGCTGAGGCGCGGGGCGGCTGGCGAGTGTGTGGAGGGATTAACGGCCTCCAGATGAGTGGGACCAGGTGGAGGGAGGCCAGCGAGCGCTCCGTCTCTCTCCGCCGACATCGATCCGTCCGTTCCAGTCGCAACTCGACGCCGTCGTTCCCGTCGCTCGTGCCTCCCGTCGCCACATGCGCGTGTTCACCCTCGCTCTCTCACGTAACGGCTCTCACAGCCGGAGGCAGCTGGCTGCAGAGGAAGTGTGAGCCCGAGCGTGCTTTCATTTCCTTCTCCTCTTTTGTTGACTCAACTTAACTACAAACATCCAGACGACACGCACGCACGTGCGCGCGCACGCACCGTGTCAGACTCCAGCAGCGTGAAGCGACAGGCGCTCGTACTAAAGCAGCGCCTCTCCAGCCAAAGCGGAGCTCGTTTCCGCACGTACGCTGAGCAAACACGGGCGCCGTTGCTTAGCAACCAGATAGAGGAGCGCAGAGGCGGCAGCAGCACGCACCCCGGCAAGCCGAGAATCCCTATCTAACAGGTGGCGGAGGGAGGGAGGGAGGGGAGGCGTGTGGGAGGGCGCCGGAGGGGGAGAAGGGATGACAGAGACGGACGTGTCGAGCCGCGGCTCGGAGGTGGAAAATGAGGATTTACAGAGAGGGCTTCTCGCCAGGAGGTTGCGTGGAGGTCAGAGCGTTGAAAGAGGAGCAAACAGAACGAGCCAAGACCCGGGGGGGGGGCGCTTTGGGGAGCTGGGTCGGTAACCAGTCTTTTAAACATTTTACCCCTGCCCCGACCTTTCTGTCCTCCCTCTGCGTTGGCTTTTAACTCTTTCATGTGACTTTATGTTTTGTAATAAAAACTACATAATTATTCTAATGTGCTGAATTTTACGTCCATCTTGATAAACCACAATGCTCTTACTGCCAAAACACTTATTGTCTGCTGTAGGTGTTAAAAACTCTTTGTAATCAGACAAATAGATTCAAAAATTTCCATTTTATTTTGTCTGGGGATTGCACTCTACATATTTTACAATATGAAATTAAATATGCCCTCGTGCACTTGGTGTGCAACTCTCTGCGGGCTTGTTGTTTATGAGCAATTTTTCAAACTCAACACAATCAGGCCAATTTGCAAAAATCTGCATGGTGTGCAGTCTCCCCCTTTTCATGTAGGACATTTTTTTAAACTTCGTTCATTAACGGCTAGAAACCAAAACGAGCGTTTCCTCTTTGCAATCAAACACAGAGTTAATTGTTGTGAGTTTGTGCGTGGGGCTTACCGGTGAGGAAGCGCTCCATGCTGTCACTGTGGGTCATTTTCAGGAGACCCCGGCCGGAGTACGTGGCCAGGGTGGGGTCAGCTCCGTAGGACAGCAGGACCCGCACCACATCCAGGTGATCGTTCTCCACAGCGTCGTGGATGGGTCTATACACCAAGAGCAGGGGTTAGAGGTGCACAACGTTTTCTTCAAATTAATTCTGCAATAAATTCTGTTACTTTTTACAAATCAGTCTCATGGCCGTCCCAAATATTTTGTTCTCTTGTAAGTTTAACATGTTGAGTTTCTCAATGATAACAGTGTAATATTGTCAAGCACAGTAGTGGTACCATCATGCTATGGTGCATTGCACATAGTGGATGAAATATTAAGGCAGGAGGACTACCGTATTTTCCACCTTACACGTCGCACCACCCTATAAGTCACATCAGTCCAAATATGTCTAATAAAGTGGAAAAATCTATAATCGCGTCGCTGTACACGTCTCATCTATTATGCGTCACCGCTGACAACCTGGAAACATGGGCCAGTGTTGTGCCAAAAATTCATTGGCTGCAAATTTTTATTTGCTTGACTTTATAGTAAAGTTGTGTCTCAGTTGCACTTTTACTTAATAAATGCACTTTAATGGTCAAATCAGCAGCACTTTTACCTATTACATGACACAACAGCATGCCATAACACTCGACTGCCATCTAGTGGCTGAAAATAGTAGTGTTCAATATTTTCAGTCAGAATTAATGAAAACGGTTATTTCTCAGCCAAAAATTGGTTTTTAAATATGGAAAAATGTTCATAAATACATCGCTTTGGCGTATATGTCGCAGGGCATGTAAATTATGCAAAAAAAAAAAAAAAAAAACTTATTTAAAGGCTGAAAAAATGGTACTAGTTATGAAGTTTACCTCAAATCAACAGCTAGATGGTCAAACCATGGACACTTTTGGTCCAACAGAACGATGATCACGAACAAACATGACCGACTGGGTAAAGCAGGCTAACATCAATAGGTCTGGACTGGTCTTCTCAAAACCCCGCTCTCAACTCAATGCAATATTTGTGATGTTTGCTTAAAAGTTACGTCTGTGCCAAGAAACCAACCACTTTAAATGAACCCTGCCATATCTGCCCAGAACAGTCGTCAAATAGTCAGAATTATCAATGTATGTACAGTTATATGAAATATTAATTACAAGCGGATTAGAGAAAATCCACAATAAATTCTCAATCAAGCACCAATTTCTTGTTTATAAAATCAGTGAAGTAATACGGTAAAGATATTCCACCATGGAAAATTAGGACAAATCAATGAATGCTCCAAAATAATGACATTTATGTCCACAGTGAAAGGACATAAACTTCTGACCACACTATGTTTTCGAAATTAGCGTGTGCACTGTATTACAAGCAGCAGTACTCGGTGTAGTTCATAAATACCCTCAGACCATAATTACATTCTTAATTTAATAACCAGGTTACTTAAAATACTTTATAGACAAGGCTTATTTCTTTATACAACAACGTTATGAGTCTGTTGTTGTTTTAAATAAAGCTCAAAAGGAATGTTTAACAGCTCAGCACGTCCTAAAGCTGACCCCCCCCCCCCCTCCAGCATTCAGTTGAATAAACTATGAACACATTAGCTATTCCTCTTTAAAGCTGCATCTAATCTACAAATTGCTGCTCTTGTACAACACAATAAATGCTGGCTTTGAGCGAGCTCGGGATGCCTTAATTATTCGTTATCGTCACAGGCGGGATCGTGTTTGCACTTTGTGGCGAGCCTGTTTGTTTGGTGTGTGTGCACGTGAAGAAGGAGCGTCTGTTCACCTGGTCCCGTCCTGCGCGCTGCAGTTGATGTCGGCCCCGTAATCCAGCAGATGCTGGACTATGGTGAGCCAGCCGCGGGCGCACGCCTCGTGCAGAGCGCAGTAGCCCGCGTAGTCCCTGTGGTTCACCTCGCAGACTCTGTTCTCCAGACAGTACAGCACCACCTCCTGCACAAAAACAACAAGAAGTTTAATGCACACGGTTGTTTTTGGACGAAGAACCAAGCGCAGAGGTCCGACGGAGCGCACGCACATGCAAAAACAGTCCTTTTCTTTTACGGTTCCTGTGGGACGGAGCTGAGGGCGAGCAGGAAGCGCGCGTGTTCCTGTGCTGGACAAAAAAAAACTGCGCTGCCGCACACAAACGCTCCATAATCCTGGAGCTGGCGCCAAACAAGTCGAGGAGACCAAGAGTGACTCCACTGTGCTTCGCCTGCCAGACAGTGCTCGTGCGCACGCGAGCGTGTGCGCGCGCGCCGTGACTGGGCCTGGACGCCGCTGTGGCAGCCAGCTACAATGGCTGGGCTCCGAACGCAGCATAATGGAAGCGGAACAAAGAGATGTGATGGAGGCGCTGGAGAGCTGGAAGCGCCGTCTCTGGTCTGAGGCCGTGGTCGCTGGGCCTCGGCTCTAAGTGGTCCGACTGGTTTTTATTGGACTGGAGCGGCGTCTGCTCTTTGAGCCCTGAGAGGACGCAGAGACAGAAAACTGCCTGGCGCTGCGATAAGGCTGGAGTCAGGTGGTGCCTTTGAGTCAGCACGCCCTTAAAAGGAAAACCTAAACGTTTTTTTCCATCTTTAAATTTTATTCAACATTTATATATGCATGTGAGCGCGGGGCTCGTTTATCTTGGTGCATTCACACTCTGTCCTGCGAGCGGTCCTGAGCCGAGGGGAGACGCTCTGCTCATCTGGACCTGGGAAACGACTCCAAACTTCCATTTCTATGCTAATTCTGGACCGCCATCTAGTCCAAGTGTTTATCTCGCTCGCGCTCCTCCTGTCAGCACGGGGAGGATGGAGGGATGAGAAAACAGAGGGAGAGAGAGAGAGAGAGAGAGAGAGACGAGCGGAGGACGGTGAAACGGGAAAGACGAGCAGCAACACCCCGACAGATGACAGATAAATGAATCTGCGGCTGAAATCTGCCGGGCTGTCCTCTGGGCCACAGCTGATAATAAGAGATGAAAGGGTGGGGTGTGTAGGTGGCGGTGAGAAACTTGGGGGTGGATATGAAGGTGGGGGGGGGGGTGGAGTGATACTGAAAAGAACGAGAGGAAGGAGTGACGAGAAAATATGAAGAAGTAGAAATCAGAGAAAATGGTGAGCGAGAGAAAACACAAAAGAAGAAATGTGAGGTGTGTGTGTGTGTGTGTCTGTGTGTGTGTGTGTCTGTGTGTGTGTGGGGGGGGGGGCCTCCAACTGGTTTCCTCTCACTGCCAACACTCTGTTTGCCTGCTGGTGAGAGATTCAGGAGCGCTGTGCTGAAGCTCCCCTCCGGGGGATTCCACTCACTGTGTGCGTGCGTGTGCACGTGTGTGTGTGTGTGTGCGTGACTGAGAGCAAGTGCGAGAGAGGCTGACGGACAGGGAGTGTTTATATGCAGCTTGCCAGAGAGTGTGTGTGCGTGTGCACGCGGAGATGTATTTTTGCAGCGCTTGACAAGCTCGTGCGTGTGCGTGCGTGCACGTGTGGAGGAGGCGCAGCGCTAAACCTCCAGAGCCGTGTTTAATATCGCTGGGAGAGCGCGAGGAGCTTAGCACTAGAGCCCCGGCTTCCCGCCAAACGCACACACATACACACATACACACACGCACGTACACACACACTCAACTCCTCCGCAGTAAAATGAGACAACCCTCCCCCCTCCTCCTCCTCCTCCTCCTCTCCTTCGCTCCGTCCTCTAATCTCCCTCTCTAGAATGCTTCCCTGCGCTCCCCTGCAATCAATGCATCACTCAGACGTTTAACCCCTTCCAGCGCTGCCTCCCGCGTCACACGCGTGTGCGTGCGTGCGTGCACACACACAGGATGTCTGCTTACGAATGCGCATCACAGCGCAGATGATGCATGACTGAACTTCACAGTCGAAAGAAAGTTGATGCGTGCTCTGAAAAGTGAAATATGAGTGAGGACGTCTGCCTGAACTGAAGCCACTGATGAGGATGATGATGATGATGATGATGATGATGTCTCAGCTAATTGATCAGCAGAGGAGCTGATATTTTTTTATACCCTGTTCAAATTAAGAAAGAAGAAAGAGAAAAGTCACTTATCGCTGCATCAGCCACAACGTTGTGCAAGTCAACCACCTAAAGATTAAAGGATCAAATTTTAGATCAAAAGTTGAGTTAAAGCCATTTATACGTTGGCTGATGTGGATTACAGCAGACAACTTAAATTACACAGATGTATCTCCACGTTTACTTTCTATAAAATCCATCTTGTGTGGTTTATGAGATCTTTTTGCAAACAGACGACGCTGACTCCAAAGTCAGTGTGTGAATTTTAAACAAAGACTGGGCCATTAGCTCACAGAGCAGGTGCTACATTTTCATCTTAACCAAGTCAAGTCCAGTTCGACAAGATTTTTAGTCCACTCAGCTGCAAAACATGTGCAACAAAAATGTCACCGTCTGTACCAGAGGACCATCAAATTGTAGCCCAGAACTTCCGTGTGCACCAACGCAGACGATAAAAACCTTCACTCCGAACACGACAGTCAGCTAAACCGCTCCCAGAGAAAGACAAACTACACAGAAGGTTATTTGTGAAGGGATTTGCTGCTGTTACAGTAGTCCCTCGCCACTTGGCAGTTTTTCAACGTACGGTTGTACACGACGCACGATTGTCAACTTTAAGATGGCTCACGTGATCGGGCCGGTATGAGATAAAAAGTTAACGAAAATAAATACTTTGGACAAGCGCTGCCATTTTGTAGTTTTTTCCCCCCCTCAAGTCTATACTAGCGCCACTCAAAAGGACTACATTTCCCAGAAGCCAACAGTGCTTCCAGCTGTTGCCTTCTGCTGAAATGGAGGGAAAG
>JARVLU010000255.1:25439764-25450751 GCA_031762415.1 Simpsonichthys santanae
TTTTTGAATGTCCAGAGGACCAGACTTAGCTTTTTTAGATTTTTCTACCTGGATTATTGAGCATGCATCAGGGAATTTTAGCTTTAATTTGACTTTACGAGTGCTCTTTTATAACACGGTTCATGATTAGATGAAACTTATTTTTAGATGGACAGACTGATCCAACAGGAGTATTTTTCTCAAATCATTTAAAAGAAAAAAGCAAAATGAGGATGAGACATTACTCTAGATGTCAACATAACACAGACGTTTAGTATGCGTGCACACAAACCTGCACACGTTGGTGATGTCTGCTCCCGAGTACCCCTCAATCTTGTCAGCTATGAGGTCCAGGTCCACGTCAGAAGCCAACTCCACCTCCCTTAGGTTGATCTTTAGAAGCTCTACACGCCCCACAGCTACACAAACAAACCTCTCATCAGATAGAAGTGTGATCCAATCAGAAAAGTCAACAAAGCACAAGTCCAAAGTTTGAATCTACATTAAAGTGTTGGTGTGTTTTCAGCGTGTGATGTGTAACCTGTGGGGAGGGGGATGTAGATCCGCTTCTCCAGGCGTCGTCGCAGCGCCTCGTCGATGTCCCAGGGGAAGTTTGTAGCAGCGAGGACCATCACCATTTTAGACGGGTCATCATTCTCCAGGGCCCCCCCCACACCTGAAAACCAATCAGAACTAGTTAAACTACAAAATACATATAAGCTACAATTTATCTGACACATTATTTTACCTTGGGTTAATTATTAGGGATGCACTGATCCACTTTTAAATTATTTTTTTTTACTTCCGATCTGATCCCGATACTTAAATCTGGATATTGGCTGATACCGATCCAGTTCCGATATCGTCATCATCATTGATTTTATATGAGGCTGTAATAATCTCCTCTCAACTACAGTGTGTACAAATATATTCATGCATGTCCAAAAAGGCAACTTGAGGTAAGTTTTATTAATGTTGATAAGTTTCAAAGTTAAAATTAAATTCTATTAACACAAAATGTGTTTTATTTTATTCCCAGCTTTAAAGTGGATATTAAAGTGATTAATTTAAGTGACTGTTTAAAGTTATTTTATATATTTTTTAAATAAGGGGCAGATAGATATTTTTTCCTTCTTTCTGCACGCTTCATTCACTGTTTTCTTATTGATGAATTTTTGTTTATTTTGTTTCTTCTAAATGAACAAACAAATTAATAAAATAAAAATTTAAACGACTATAAATTTTAAAGCCATTTAATTTTTTCCTTTTATAGCATAAACCAACACAAAATTTTTCCTGTTTTTAGTATTTTACATGGCTTTATAATGTAGCTGTTTTTGTTTCGTTTTATTTTATTTATAATTTTCAATTCGTATGTTTTTTTTTAATTTTTTTTATGATTATCTACGGTTGTACTGATAAATGTCTCCTGGAGGGTAAACTATATCTTGGCTGCAAGTATCAAGCTGTGAAATCCTTTATTTTTCTACAGCCAACAGTGGTTGGTCATTACAGTAATTACGATGAAGTTAAGCAACTTCTCGGTAAACATTCGAGCTCCAGGGCTTCAGCGAGGCACTACTCTTGTTCAATCCGAAGCAGGCAGTCTGATTTCGGTCAGCAGCGCTCAGCCTGCCCCTCCTCCGAGACGAGCAGACTGAGCGGGGTGGATTGGACGCGGCTGGCCGGGGTCAGGCTGCTTGTTTCGGGTTCAGCAAGAGTAGCACCCTGCTGAAGCCCTGGAGCTCGAATGTCCAACATAAAACTAACTTTACCGCAGTTTAATGTGTTTCTATGGCTCTGCACACATTGTATGTTGCTGTCTTGCGGTGTTTAGTGTAAAATACTTCCATACAGCGGACATGTTATGATGAAAAGTTAGCCTAGCCGTTAGCCATAGCGCTACTGCATGTTGTAGCTGGCTGCAAACTATGAAATGGATTTCCTGAATGTGAGGTGGTCTTATTACTCTGGGTTCATGAGACACGCCTCCATTCCATAGTTTGAAGCCAACGTGCAGAGCAGCTGGTAGGGAATCACATGAGAAGTTTCATCAGACAAAGACATGCATGATGGATCGGAAATCTCTGCAGGTTGGATCAGAAAAATCCGATATGTAAATTAGGCTGGTATCGGAGGCCGATACAGATACTGGATCGGATCGACCCGACCCCATCCCTATTAATTATACTTCGTTGCTGATCATTTATTTAACTTTTTCTTAAATTGAGACATTAAATTCCTCTCTCGGATGAACTCCTTAGCAGACTGGACACACTACACCGTATGGTCTACTAACCATCCATCTGAATCAAAAGTTCTGATTTGACCCGACGGCTGGCTTCGTGTTCATCGGATGTCCCTCGTCTGCCACAAATAGAGTCAATTTCGTCTATGAAGATGGTTGTTGGAGCGTAAAATCTAGCCTGGAAAAAAGAAAGGCACCAAGTTTCATTTTATTCACACACAAACACAACAAGCAGTGGTCCTATATGCAATAACCAGGTCTGTCATGATAACAAATTTTGCTGGGCGATTGTCGCAGAAATTATTGCAATAAACGATAATATTGTAGGAAAATTGACAATAATTAGTAATTATTGTCAATTTTAAGAAGAAATGTTTGTTAATTTGTTTTGCAGGTAGTACCTTTTTTCGACCACCGGATGGCAGTATAAGATTGTTAGAACCGAAAGATGGATCGTGAGGAGCAAGCAGCGTGTCTCTTTAAGAAAAATGGGAGGGAGGCCCCTTGATGTGACATGGGCTGTCTCTCTTTCCTTTTTATCAGTTCTCAAAATGGCGGATGTTCAGTGTAGTTTGAGCTCTTTAGTATTGCATTTTTCAGACAACGCTTTTAAAAAAAATTTTTTAATCAGTAAACAAGTTCTCAGCTTCTTTTTGCAGAGAAAAACTTTTTACACGAAGGCACAGGTTTCAACCGTGAATTTTGGAGCTTCGACAAGACGGAGGTTTTTCCCCGAGGTCGACATGTTAGCTTAGCTTGTAGCTTAGCTTCTCAGTTTAGCTGCTTTTAACGATCCAAAAATGCGATTCTGGATTATTAAAACAGATTTTAAAGAGAACAGAGAAAGGGAGGGGCCAGTGAAGAACACTAGAGTTGAGCTTTTTTTTAAATCCAGTGTTTTCAGTAGAAAGAAAGACACCAATAAACGATAAAAGCCAATAAATTAATTTTTTTTAAATGAAAATGAGGTACATAATTTTCATTTATCATGCGATTAATTTATTTATTGTTTATCGCGACAGGCCTAGCAACGAAACACTCCAAAACGTCTGCATCTTTAAATAAAAAACAATCCACAGCTGGCTTACATGCCCTCTATATTTACACTCACCATTTCAAACAGCAGACGGACGAGTTTTTCAGATTCGCCTCTGTATTTGGAGGTGAGCGTGGAGGAGGACACGTTGAAAAAAGTAGTCCCACATTCTGTGGCCACAGCTTTGGCCAACATGGTCTTCCCAGTCCCTGGTGGGCCAACCATCAACACACCCTGAGAGAAAACACTTTTTACACCAGATGCATAAACAAACTTGTGCTAAAAAAAAAAAAAACATGTGAAACACTACTACTATAGAAAATAAATAAAAATAATTTGAATTACTGAGCTCTTAAACAAAGGATACTCCAAGAGCTCACATGAGCCACAAAAAAGAAAAATGACTTTTTGATGACATTCTCATAAAACTGCAGCCCCTGACGCCCCAGAATAGATTCACATTAACATATTTCCTGTAGGATGGCTCACACCGACTGACTGAATTAAGTGTCAGTGTAAAAGGTGGGAGTGGACACACAGCAAGGCAGAAAATAATGTGGCAATAACAGCCGACTTGCACTCCCCCTTTTTTTTTTTTACCTTATTGATCGTCAGCTTCTCCAGTTTTCCATTTAAAAAATCTGTTTAAAGTGTAAAAAGCTCTTATGTAAGCCTATGAAAGGCAGATCTGTGATGATTCTCACATGGTGAGCGTGAGGGTGAAAAAACTTCACATGACAAAGTTTAACTTAAGTTGTAAAAAACAGATGGCACTATAAATTATTAAAATAACATTTAATTTACATTTCACTTACCGCTTGGATAGAAAAGCTTTCGTATTCGTCTCTGATTTACAGTTCACGACTGACAAACTACGCTCAAAAATGCACGCGGCTGAGTAAACACATCCCGTTTTTGAGCGTGTACCTTCCATGGCCGACGAATCCCCTTAAAGAAGTCGGGCATCCACATGGGCAGCACCACTGCTTCCCTCAGCAGCTTCTTAGCATCTTCCAGATCAGCAATGTCTTCCCTGCAGCCCGATGACAGAAATCAGCAAGCAGCACGAAACAAAAATCTGCATATAAGGAAGTGCGTGTGCCACAGTACCAGTGCACATTAGGGTTACGAGATACTATATCTCTCTCCAGAGAGTCCACCAAGTCATTGTCATATCCTGTGCCGTCAAACTTCTTCTGTTCTGGATCTCCCTGTGCATCTGCCTTCTTACCCTGCAGGGGGAGAAAACATACAAATAATAAGCTATCGACCACATCAGCTCATATTTCCCTCTATCCAGCTGTGTGACCTTATCGTCTTTGGCTTTTGCGCTTCGAGCATCTCTGACCCCTGCTGCTTTAGGATTGGCCTGAGCGCGAGCACCCGGTCCTGCACCTCTGTGCTGCAGACCAGGAGATTCCTTCTTCTGCTGCAGCTTCACAGCACTGTTGGGCCGCTTCAACGCAACAGGATTCCTGCAAAGACAATAAGAAACAGATCTGCTAATGGGTAAGAGTTGCAACACGTATCTAGAGGAAACATTTCCACGATAGGCCAACAGTGTTAGTGTAACAAAATCACTAAAGTTCCTACGATTTTAAACCAGCTCTGCTAGTTCTCTGTAGAGGTTTGTGCACGTTGAATTTGAAGAGATAAAAGTGATTCTGTAAATATGACTCTGGAGTTCAAAGTGTTATTTTTCTAGCCATTTTGTTCTACTGAGTTAGGCAGCACTATTAACAATGTGCTCTAATGAAACAGCCGATCAGAGTTAAAAAAAATGATCTGCATCACAGCTGGTCCCTGAGGACTGGGAACATGGTAAAAAACTGAGTTTGATCCCTGATTTTTAATGGATGAAGTAGGAATGGGACAAAACTGTTTATTTTTATTTTGTTTACAGACATTTATTCTGCTTATATTTGCATTATTGTCTGTAATTTCTGACATAAATAATCTTCAATCAGACTTAAATACAAAATAATTGTTTCCAAATTGGTGTATTTACAACACAATTGAATAAAAGCTCTTTAATAAATATTGTGCAGTATACTTATCATGTAAACAGTTAATTAACAATCCATTCTGTTCTCACACAAAAACTTTAAATTATATTTTATTGTTCCTGATTCACTGACTAATAATAACAACTATAAATCTATGAAGCTGTAGGTGTTAGGAGCTACACCCACCTGTGTTCTACTGGATTGGGTGGGGGCCATACGGCTGGATCCTCGGGTTGCTGCTCCAGCTGAGGGACAAGGACGTCAACAGGCTTCTCAGACTTAAAGCGCTCCAGTGTTCCCATGATGCCTTTCACCTGCTCATATTCCTCAGTCAGTTCTTGCTTGAGCTGCTCAAACGCAGAATAAAAGAAAGCAACAATGAATTTCGGCCAAACAAGCTGCAACTAATGTGCAGAAAGAAACCTCAAAGGGTTTGAAGTTACGTTCTGATGTTCTTAAGTGTGAGATTTAATTTACGGATATGATGAATGAAATGTGGGCACAAACAACTTTCGGAATAAGTGAAACTGAGAATTGATACTTTCTCCATAAATATATCTAAATGACTCCATGGGCGCAGCAATTTTAGCATCAATGCGACCCTCTAAATTCTTTTGGGGTGATCCTTCAGTAAAAATTCTGTATGAACACCTTTTATTTTCTACCGTTTCTGCGCTGTTGGTTGTGTGTTATGGGTCATTGACCTGATAAAATATTCATAATGTTCTCCAAGACATTGCACTGTAAAATGTATTTACTACAGTAAACTTCTGTATTTGATGCAGCTCTGCAGCGTGTAAGCAGCACCATGTTATGCTGTGGTCAGGGCATTTTCTTTTTATTTGTATAAATTTATCACCTCTAAAAAAAACTGCAGTCTAAATAAGCTCCAATTTCTCTCTTACAGTATTTAAAAAAAGGATTTTTCTTTGCCAGCATAAACACAAAATTGACGTTTTGTGCATTTTTCTTGTTTCCTCCTTAGCCTTTCTCAAAAGAGCTCCATGTTTTAGTGTAAAGCAACATAGGGTAGTTAAAAAACATTGAACCGTGTCAACATGAAACTCTCTACATCTTGTGTGGCAAGTTTATTAAAACTGCTCACTAATCTTCACAGATGTTTCTCAGCGAGTTTCAACAAAGAGCCACAAATTGATCACCTCTTAACATTTAACAGGCATTCGTGCTTGAGACGGTTGTGGCTGAATGGTTAGAGCAGTCGTTCTCCAAGGCAAGAGTTAGGGGTACGATTCCACCAACAGTCACATGTTGAAGTGTCCCTGGGCAACACTGAACCCTCATTATCTCCGATGCGTGACCCATCAGTGTATGAAAGTGATAAAGCTCTGATTATTCTTTGTACAGATCTAGTAGATGCTGTATGAATGGGTACATGAGGCACAGATTGTGTTGTAAAGAGCTTTGAGTATATTGATAAGATAGAAAGGTGCTGTATAAGTACAGTCCATTTGTAGCCACTTTAAGATTTGTTTGAGCGCAACAACAAGAAAGAACCTTTAGACTTAAAGGTGGGTGTGGGGGCCACTCACCTGTTGCCATTTGACTTTCTGAGCTGGGTCTCTGAGGGCCTGACAGTGCTTGTGGATCTGCTGCAGGACGCCCTGGTAGTACACCATGGCGGAGTCATAGTTCCCAAGCAGGGCATACTCACGGCCCTTCTTAGCGTTGTCACACATTTCTGACAAATTCATCTCGAATAAAAGCAACAGAAAGAGCAGACAAACAAGCGATAACTGTATTAGAAGTGCAACAACGAACAGGCTGGAGCTGGACATTTAGAAACTGATGCAGCAGATGAAATCTGTGGATCAACTGCAACACCTGCTAACATGCTCGTTAAGCTAGCTGGTGGGGTCAGCGATAGTGACTTCTAACAAACGTGGTCATTTCAGACTAGTTTACCCCATAACAAAATTAACTCACCTATTTAAAATAGCTTATTTACTTGTTTACACTATCATAATGTAATTTACAGCTACTAGTCTCGCAGACATTAGCATTATTCCTAGCTTGCAGTGGTCACAGGCGACAGACAAAACAGACCGAGACAAGCGAGTAAATCCTCCCGCCCAACATGTTAATACGTCTGTAGGCAAAAAAGAAATAAAAAAGGCGACGACCGACCAACTGCGTGCTTTATACTTTGAACATGAGAATAAACCCCCTACCTGCTATAAAGATAAACACGTATCTTCTGAATCAGCGGTCCAGTGTTGAGGAGTTACTATGGGCGCAGAAAGATGCCGCGCGCTGAATACAGACAGCCTGGCTCCCGTGCTGCTTTCACTTAAAGCTGGTAGAAATGACAATTCATCTCGTTGATGGAGGCTAAAAAATAAATAAGCGGTTAGAGAGGCTAGAAATAATAATAACAACTCAATGTTTTATATATGTATTTGTGTGTGTGTGTGAAAATTACCTAATTATACTTTCTTTACGTATAGACAGAACAAATGTTTAGTCTGAACTAACAGCAACATGTAAGCGTGGCAATTTTAACGCGAGTTTTTGAACGCATCATCAGAGCAAACCTTGGCCACTGGTCGTCGCTATAATTAGGTCAAAGATGGAAAACTAAACGGTTTGTGGCCTGTATTTGCTAATTAATACTGTAATTAATTAATCTTTTATAACAGATAAAGTTTAGTTGCATTGTAATAAAGATGTAATTAATGACATATACATTTCAAATTCTTCCTCAAATATTACCTTAACAGATAGACTAGGTTAAATAAAACAACTATAATAAATATGCTCAATGGGATTAACTGGTATAAATAAAGGTTGAATGAATTCAAGGTTCTTTATTGTCATTTGCATCACGTGGTAAATGAGGTGGAATGAAATTGTGTACTCAAGGTCCCAGTTACGGCCAAAAATAGCTAAAATATAAAGTATAAAAAGGAACAGTACAGTACTGTATACTATAAGGATTTAAGATATACGCTAAAAGAACGCTAAACGATCTAAGCTACAGCTACACACTAATAATGTAAAATAATACGGTATATTAAACAGCAGTCCGAACACAAGTCTGTAGTGAGTAGATTATGGTGAATGAACGTTATACCCAATTTTTAGAGCAATTTGGCTAATCGTTTTGTCAATAACTGCTAGACAACTTCACAGCCAACATTACAGTTAATCACCAGAAAACTCAGGCAGCCACACAAAATATGGATAAAACAATTTTTTAATTGATTTGCAGCTTTACATGGTAAAAAAAAATCTATAATAGTGCAAAGTTTTTGCATCAATACATTTAGAGTAATTATCAGCCAGAACTGAAATTATTTTTTTTTCCACTTCACAAAGTTAGTATTCAAACTTGTTTTGAAAAGAAGTTGCGCGATTTGGATTTCGTCTCCAAAGACAGCTACATTTTACCACTTTTTTTATTTATTATTGAGGTCTCTCACCATAAAGGCATGAGCACAAACAAGCTGACAAAACACATCAGCAAAACAAAACTTCTGCTGCAGTTTACTTTTGTTTTTTTAAAACAAAAATGTTAATTTTTTTTTTTTTTTTGTTTTCTGTTTTTACCACCACAAGCTAAATTAATGTTCCTAATGTTTTTACTCTCTGTTTTGTTAGTCTTTAGTTGGTGTGTAATTCTGTAAGACGGACAATGACTGAGATGAGTGCATATCATTTATAAACAATCATTGACTAAAGTGCAAATACTTGGCATCCCTCTACGCCCATATTTTCCTTTTACAGAAATCCTGGTTTAACATTGTGAAAACGTGCATGTTTACACTGACTATCTGCATGTCAGATAAGACAGAAAACATTTTAGAATCACAGGTGTCTGTTCTTATTTTTAAACTAAATGCCGCAGTTTGTTCAACATCGCCTTTTCAGCACCATTATTACTCCTGATGGGTGCAGCAATCTCTGTGCACACTTTTGAGTTCATCTATACAAGACACAGGTAACCTCAGCAATGACAAAATCCTCCTTCCTGATCTTGCTGGTTCCACAGTTCCCTGAGACTGCTCTCACTCGGCTGCTTTAGTCTCAGAGGCTTGCGATTCTTTAGCCTATAAGCTAAAGTCAGAAAGATGGCATCAATGTGCTCCTTCTCAGCCGGGTCCTTGGCCGAAGTCTCAAACAGGGGGAAGTCATAGCGGTCAGCAAGGCATTGGGCAACCGATGTGTGCACTTGCAGACTTTCCCTCAGGTCACACTTATTTCCCACCAGGATACGAGGGACCAGGGGCCCAACAGAATGTTGGCTGCACTCGTCAATCCACTCAGGAATGCTCTCAAAGGAAGTGAGGTCGGTCATGTCATACACAAAGATGACGGCATGAACGCTGCGGTAGTAGTGCTCCACCATGCTCTTCCTGAACCGCTCCTGACCTGCCGTGTCCCAAATCTGCAACTGGAACAGAAGCAAAAACCAAACTAAATGGTATTCAAAGGATCATCAATCCAAGGTAAACCTTGACAACTACCTCCAACCAAAACTAAAAATGGGTTAATTGACCTTCATTCATTCACTTTGATTATTGTACTTACTTGAGCCAAATAAAGACCAGAATCTTAAAAACACAACAGATAAGAAATATTCTTAAGTAGTAAAACTTAAGATTCCAAATACCTGGTGAGCGGGTCTTTAGACACTACTGGCCTAACAGATCCATTGAAAACCAGTCATTTGTAACTCATATTTCTAGAAAAGTAATGACTTCAATGACAGCATTACCATTTAAAAACTAATATTGCAGATAGGAAACCACTCAGCGTATGTGTGTGTGTTATCTATATGAACTTTATGTTTCACAGTCTTGTAAATAAATCAAAAAGTAAAAGTGAAAATAAAGATCGAAAACAGGCTTTGTTGTGTTGCATCAGTTTTATTTAATCTGTATACCAATAATTTATTATGGTGGCAAAAGGTAAGTTACTCAACTAACATTTCGTTGGTAATGTAAAAATTAAATCCAGGGCTCCTTCTCCTCACCTTGATGCTCTCTCCATCCAGGTTCACCGTCCTTTCTCTGAAATCCACCCCGATGGTCGCCTCTGGGTTTTTCAGGAAAGCGCCTCCGCAGAACCGGAAAGTCAAACAAGTCTTCCCCACATTTGAATCTCCGATGACAATTATTTTAAAGATTCGGGCTTTTACGCTGTCGTGTTCGTTATAGGAGGAGGAGAAGTCATTTTCACCGAAAACTGTGTCCAGCTCCTCCTGTGTGTTGCTGCCATCGCTCATGATGTTGTTGTCGCGCTGCAAATGTTCCCGGAAGAAATATCGCGAGAAGAGCAGCCGCTACTAGGAGATGTCGCGTGAAAATGACGTATGTTGATCAGGCTCAAAACATTCTTTTTTGTTGTTTGTTGTTGCAAAACTGGGTCAAACCTCATCATATTTATGTGTCCTGAATGATAAACGAGAACGTTAATGTAATTTAAAGGGGGATAAGTTAACTTTTTAAGCAATTCATCACAAATAATGATGAGTCCAGCTACAGGCAAGAGGTGGAACACCTGGAGAGCTGGTGCAAAGAGAACAGCCTTCACATCAATGTGAAGAAGACAAAGGAGATGAATGTGGACTTCAGAAGGAAAAAAAAACACACCCCACTGAACATAAGAGGATCTGCGGTGAAAGTGGTCTCCAGCTACAAGTACTTGGGTGTACACATGAACGACAAC
Source organism: Simpsonichthys santanae (assembly GCA_031762415.1). Taxonomy (NCBI): domain Eukaryota; kingdom Metazoa; phylum Chordata; class Actinopteri; order Cyprinodontiformes; family Rivulidae; genus Simpsonichthys; species Simpsonichthys santanae. The sequence goes on from JARVLU010000255.1 coordinate 25,450,722, forward strand.
CTCAGCTGGAGCAACAACACCACCAGTCTG
>JARVLU010000255.1:25518949-25533990 GCA_031762415.1 Simpsonichthys santanae
TACACCCTGGACGGGTCTCCAGTCCATCACAGGGACACATAGAGACAAATGAGACAACCAACCACTCACTCTCTCACTCACACCTAGGGGCAATTTAGAGTTACCAATCAGACTAACATGCATGTTTTGGTCTGTGGGAGGAAACTGGAGTACCCGGAGAAAACCCATGCATGCACAGAGAGAACATGCAAAATCCACCCATAGAGGCCCTGGATCGGGTTTTGAACCAGAGACCTGCTCGCTGAGGGGCAGCAGCTCTACCGAGTCGCCGCAATTAAAGCCTTTATGTAAATAAACTAAGTATTATACAGTGATCTCCTTTTGAATTTGTTTATTTTGTTGCATTGAATCATAAATGCAATAAACAGAACCCAAATCCAGAATCGTCCCCACTAAAAAAACTCTTTTTTTTTTTAATTTTTTTTAGGGGTGCCGAGTTCAAATTTAGGGGTGCGGGAGCACCCCACTAAAACAGTCTAAAATCGCCACTGGCTGTTCTGCGAATGACTCCGTCCTGTGTTTGAAGCTGATGGAGAACAGTAACAGATGAATGTCTGGTTCAGTTGTCTTACAATGTCCCCGGCATGGTAACGACGCAAGACGCGGTCAGGGAGGGGAGGGATGATGGAGTTAAGATGGCAGCCCTGCTGAGGGTGCTGCCTCTACGGGGTCAAGAAATAGTCAGGGAAAATAGAACGAATGAAACCGAAACACGAGCGTTTTGGTCACGAGAAGCGTCTCTTCTGCTGCCTTAGACGATTTTAATCCTGTGGCTTGACAACGTCGAGTTTCTGGAGAGAAACACCGCCTTGGATCGGAAGACCTTAGCAGCAGCAACCAGAGAGGCTACGGTTTGCGTTTGTCATAACCGAGAACCGTGGATGCTAATTGTGGCGTTTTTGCAGCTTAGAGCGGACAAATGACGTGACATGTGGGTTGCATCCGAGGGCTAGATACTATCTGGCTGTGATATCTTCCGTGTGATATATGCATTGTTCTGCAGGACGATGATGTGTGCTGCTGCGGCAGCGGCCGCCGGTGGAGGGATCCTGCCCTCCTTATCGCCGTCCATGGGGCTGGGTGTCAGGGTGTTTTCGGGAGTAGGAGCCGATGTCTCTACCATTGGTTCGGGAATGGGTTCCTGCCCGACACCCGGAGCCCAGTCGGACTGTCGGACTCGGTACCAGCTTTTACTCTCTGGACGAGCCCTTGCTGAAAGATACAGACGGATTTATACCACCGCTATCAACGATAAGGAACAAGGGATAAATCAAGGAAGGTGGGTGTCTGTGTGAAATTCATAAATACCAGAAGCTGCTCTGTCATTTGAAGGGCTAACCGTGCTAACGGCTGTATGCTAACACGGGAAAGCTAATTCATGCTGAAATTAAACAATATTTAACGTTTATTGTGTAGTTTGACCCGGCCTAACTTTCGGTGTTTCATATACAAACAAACAGCCCTGGAACTTGATAAATGCGCCATGACTCAGCTTGCTAGATCAACATTTTGTGTCTGACTTCCTTAGCTCTAACGCAACGTTGGTTTACTGTTAGGTGTTGTATAGAAATAAGCACCCCCTGCCGCGAAGAGCCCTCGCGTTGTGAAACGATTAATTGAAATGCGGGTTTTATGTAATAAATTATGTGAAAGTTCAAAGTGTCGGATATAATTGTTTATGAGTGCCCTTTAAAACACTTTTATTTAATTTTGATGTATACATATAGACTTTGCACGGAACCCGTTAGCCTACTTAGCTCTGTGAAACCTCTTGCAGTTATCTCCATATTTATTTTACGGCGGAATTATTTCAGTTTAATGTTTCATCATGATATAGGAAATCAGAAATCGGTTTGTGACTCCGGATGTTTATTAAATTTACCAGTACAAACTAGTACAGTACACTAAAACATACTTCCCACGACTCAGGTGCTCTGAGTTGAAGAGGGTGCCTTTTTGGGCACAACACCGGACATTGAGTTCTTCGCTAAACATCGTCAGGAAATAACTGAAATAAAGCAGTTTCCTTTTTAAGCTTTAACGTTAAGAACCTGTGCATACTTTATTTGAGTGACTCCTAATAAAAATGGTAATGGCGATAAATGTTTGAGATTACGCTTTGGGACTTAAACTCGTTTTGTTTTTCTATCATAGGCGGCCAATGGAGTTACGTCACTGTAGTCAGTCAGGTTGTGTAGACTGATTAGTTTTGATGCTGCATCCTCCCTCACAGACTTGGTTGTTGTTCTCCACCCATACAGCCTTGTGTACACTTGCAAGTGCTCATGTATTCTGTTTTATTAATATTCTTATTAACCTGGTTAATAAAGAAGTATATACATCAAATTTATAGCTGACCTCATCCTACCTAGTTACTGTATAAGCATTTTTTTTGTCTTGTCATGTAGCCATGCACAAATCCTAATTAGTTTGATCTATACAGTACAGTACTTACAAAGATGTGAAAAATTGTGTTGTAACAACTACATACTTTAGTATTTTGATTAATGGATGGGTTTTTATTGTTGTTGTTGCCAGTTACTTAGATAACATGATGGCCGGTAATTAAACACGAAAACAGTGTTTTTTATGTAATAATTTACAGCCATTTCATAATGACTTCTGTAATGAACATTTACTTGTCTATTTGGTATTCATTACATTGCATTATATCAATACAATACAATAATGGCTCCTGTTTTTTAAAACTCTTAAGCTGCATTTTGACTGCAAAAATAATTTTCATCAAGAGGCTTTTGTTGAGTAATTTCTTATATTTTTCTCCAGGAACATGGTGCTAACTAAAAGGTAGTGTGAATATTTTATCCCACAAACCAGCCCAGGTCAGGCAGAAGAATTTTGTGAATACTTCAGGGGTGATCTCAGCACAGAACATTTATCATTAGTAAAATACTCAGTGTTTTTATTTTGCCTTGTCACCTATCCTTATTATGGCCCAAAGGTGATAAGTGATAATGTTTTTGCCTGTGTCTGTGTTTGTTTCTCTATAGGATTGGCAAAATTTATAAAAAACAGTAGCCATAGCTTACAAAATGGCTACAACAAAGTCATTTTTACGGAGATTAAGCTAAAAATTGTAGCTGAGAATCATCCTCAACACATTTTCTGAGCACTGCTATGTCTCGGAACAACTCAAAAGTCTCATGAGAGTGCCTGACATCATTTAGGAGGTTTGATCAAAACTGCTATAACTCCATCCCTTCTCAGCATAAGACAATGAGTACTGTAAATATATAAATAATGAGGAAAAAGAATGCCAGGTGCAACAACAAAAAGTAGACCAAATCCCGTAATTTCCAGACTATCAGCCACTACTTTTTTTTTTGCATACTTTGAACCCTTCGGCTTATACAATGCTGCGGCTAAGTCATGGATTTTTTTTTTTTACAGGCTAATGAGCTTCATACAGCCGAACATTTAGCCTCGTCACATTTGAGCACTCACATAGCTGCCCAATACACGTTTCTCATTGGGGGTGGGTCCTCGTGACTCAATGAGACTACCTGTATAAATAAATAAGGTTTGAAGGCTCAGTTATCAAGGTAGATAACAACAAAAAAGGTTGAGTCATTTCATCTGGACCAACTGGTCCAGATGAAATGATTCAGCCATTTTATGTTGGCTAAATAAATTTAAAAAATAAAAATGGAGAAAATTTTTATGGAGGGGTCAATGACTTCTTGGTACTACTGTATTTTTTTAAATTATTTTTTTCACCAGCCGTGTTATAGGCACTATTCAGAAAAAAAAAAAAGAAAAAAAAAAAAAAAAAACAACAAAAAACATTTACTGTATGCATTTGTGTATGTTATTTAATTAAAAGTTTAATTTCTTTCTGTGTAAATACCTCATGCTACAACATGGACACCCATGGCTTTTCCACAACCACAGTCTATATGTGTACAAATTTGTTTATTTTTAGTGGGCGTGGCTTATATTCAGGCGTGCTCAATAGTCCGGAAATTACGGTTAAATAAAAAACTGATTTCTTTTCCCCGAGTGATTATGTGCAACAATACAAATAGAAATGTGTAACAAAAGGAGATTTTTGAGTGCCACAGAAAACATTTTTGTTTTGGTCGCCTGTTAGGCTGCTCTCATCAGTGGTGGCACTTCAACACTTCACTGAAGAGTAATATGTTTTATTTCATCCAACTCAAATTACCTGATCTTCCTATGTGGAAATACAGTCCTTACCAAAGATTAAAAAAAAAAAAAAAAAATTGCACTTAAAAAAAAAGCATCAAGGCATTTAGGTTGTAGATTGTTTTGGTCAAAATGAGTTTTCAAGCTGTCATTGCACTTGTCTCGACTGTTTGAGACTAGATGCTGATTGAAAATTGCGAGAAAATTGTGAAAATACACGTTTTCCGTTGCAGTCTCACTGATTTTTGAGTGTTTGCGACCAAGCCGCCAGCAAGCTGTGTGGCCATGCTTTGCATTACCAAACTTTGAAAATCACAGTCCATCTTTTGTGCATGGCTTGCAGAACGTGGGATAGTTTTGAACATGCTCAAAAGCCCAGCACAGTTGAAGAGCCCTGCGATTCATAGGATGAAATTGAGAATGCATGCAAATGTTTCTAGTTTTTATTTTTTTGGGTGGGGGTTGGGGTGTTCGATCTCCTTTGTGAATGCAGTTTGGAGCAGCACAGTGTGATACTGACTATAGTGCCACAAAAAGCTACATGACACATTGGTACTGTAGCAAGAGCTATTAGTTAAATTTTAATAAAGGTGCACTCCTGTTAGAACAATGTTATGCTTTAATTACTATTGAAACCTACATACCATAAATTAATGTGGACCAAAATACACGCCCATTTTTTTGTGAAAGCGTTTGTTTTTAAAAATCTGTTTGCTTGTGTACTTTCAGGGGAAAGAAGGCTTTGAGTAAGAAGAAACTTAAAAGACGACAAAAAGTAAAGTCAAAGGTCAAATCAAGAACAAAGGTAAGAGCTCATATGTATTGTTTAACTGTTCTCGCATTCATTATGACACTTTTAATGCTGTATTTGCTCTTTTTGTTTAAAAATCTTTATACTAGTTTTGAACATGTTTGAAAGATTTCACCAAAGTTCATGCTGGATTGAGCAAAAATCCAACAATGTTCAGTCAGGTCATCTGGGCGGTTTCTTTAATGGCTGAGGCATTTCATCCTTCATCCAAAGGACTTATTCAGTGTGAGGAGTCATCAAACAAACTGAGTCCTTTAAACAGCACAAACCTCCTTATCACTTTTGAATGAATCACAGGCCAGAGAGAAATGAAGATTGATTCAATGTGACATTTAACTTTTCTTTAGCTCTGCTGGCTTTATCATCCAGTTGTTTTGTTTCATGCTGTTGTGCTGTTTGTGGGACTCGGTTTATTTGGTGTCTCCTCAGATTGAAGAAGTCCTTTGGATGACGGATGAAATGTCTCAGCAAAAAAAAGAAACCGTCCAGGTGACCTTTCTTAACCGATTTAATTTGCAGCTGTCACATCTTCACAATAGTCAATCCTCACAGCTGGTTTGATTCTGATCAGTCTAATCTGATTGATGGCAGGATTAAAAACGAGGTTAGTTTCTGTGCAGCCTTTGGGGTGTTTTGTAGAAACAATATTTTCAAGTTTGTTGTTGTTAGGTTCCACTTAGATCGTCTAAACACAAAGCTGGAGAGGTGGGGAGGTTACGTTTAAAACGCATGGGTAGTGACTGACTTGTGCATGATGCTGTGTTGCCAAGCAACCAGATGCGTTTCTCATTTCCACGGCAACAGTTGCCTGCTTCCACCTCTTTCATCCATAGAGGAAACCAGATCTGGATAAGGGGATGTGGTTGTGATTTTTTCTTTCTTATGTATACGTTTTATATAGCCTACAGTTTTTTTTTTTACTAGTTTATTTAAAAACGATTAGAAGAAAAGCTCTGTATTACTTATTTACGTTATCTTTTTCCTCTTTAAAAAAGCACAAACTCCTGATTAATTTTTTGTTTTTGAACAGAGCTTTTGGAAGGAGATACTGTATGTATAATCTACATATTCTTCATCACTTTTGAAGGAGTCACAGGCCAGAAAGAGATTACGATTGATTCAATGTGACGTTTAAGTTTTCTTTAGGTTGGTTTTTTTCATCCAGTTGTTGTTTTGTGCCATTGTAGAGCAGTTTCTAACGTGTAGCTCAGGCATGGCTGGTTGGCAGCTGAGCTCCAGAACTTTAATTGTTGTTCCATGGGCAGTCATGTTGTATTTGTATGTTACATAGACTTTTTCTGTGTCACTCCTCTGACACTGGTGTAGTCAGACAGGAATGGACTTGGAAATCTCTCCTCATCTATGTTTGCTACTGCACTTAAACATAAAAGTAGGGCGAGAACAAAAGACCAGGCACACCAACATCTTTATAAAAAGGGTGATGTAACAGTCTGTTTTTAGAGGCAGATTTGTAATCTGTCGTATATAAATTTTTTTTAAAGAATTATGAAACCATAATAAACAATCCATTGAAAACTATATATTTTTTAATAATGTATAATTACCGGTAATCAGCTTTAAGAAAATACATGTGATCAATGTGTGGTACTTATTGAATGACATATATCAAGAACTGATGCAGGTTTTAATCAGCCCACCATGGAAGCATGGCTCTGATTTCTTGTTTGCAGTCTGGGAACCCCTGAATGGTCACATTGGCGCTGACTGTAGAAAGTAAAGTATAACCAGTACTGTATAAGCAAACCTTATGCTTCTTTGTCCTTTTACATTTTTGCCAAGAAACCGATTTAATGAAAAGAAAATTCTTATATTTCTTAAACCTTCTTAAGGTTTGTGTACAGTTTGCTTTTGTCTGACTTTTTATTCAATTAGACACTTTAGACTAAACTTGATATTTAGTATAATCAGGATGAGTATATTTCTCCTTCGAATAATAGAGGATCCATAAACCAGAGACTGCCAGTCCTTTTTCAATTGACCATTTCAGGATTACTCCTTGGAAAATAATTACTAACAGTTAATCATGATTTAGAAAGCATGAAAAGGAATTAAAAAGCGAAGCGCTTACACCCACCGCCCTATGGCTTGCATTGTTATTTTAATGAGCTTGATAAAGTTCATCTACAGTCTGCATTTGAACTAATTATTAGCACTAATTGCTAATTCAGCACATCTTGTGTAAATACATAATTTATTTCAGAATACCTCATGCCAACTAAAGTGCACAGAAAACTGGGCCTGAATGAATTGAAAGCATTAAACATGACCGAACACATGGAGCAGATGTGTTGGTTTCAAAGCAAATATAATCCTATATTGTGCCTTTTTATGCATCTCATTGATTGTGATAATCTCAGTTATTTGTCGGGTTAAATAAAAGGAAGCTCCAGTTACTTCCTATTGTGTGTTGGCGTAAGTGTTAAACCCAAGACACAGCTAAGCATCTGTTTCTCTGGAAAAATTGCAAAACAAACTAAACAAATAGTTTTTTTTTTGTTGTTGTTGTTATCAACACCTAATATTTTTCCAGGAAAAGATAATCTAATGCCTTGAGGATTTATCTGTTGGCAACTTTGATATGAACACATTCTATGAAAGGGGATAAAAGCCTTTAGTGTGCAACGAGCAATTTTTATTCAAGAAAACTTATGTTTTAGTGTTTGCAATCAGTGAGATGCATGGCCAAGTTTCAAGCGGCCAATTTGGGAAAATCGCTGTGTACGTATTTTCATGTGCACGGCTTTCAAAAGTCTCTTTTAGGCTGTGCAGATTATTTCATTGCCCACCTTAACCCACAGTGTACCTGCCTGAGCTTATTATGCAGATACCTTGACTTCTTCTTTGGCTTTTCCGTCTTCAGGGGTTGCCACAGGAAGTCATCCTCCATCTCACTTTGTCCAACTATCTCCATGTCCTCTCTAACTGCATTCATATCTCCTCTTTGTCTTTTTCCTAGCAGCTGCATTTCTAACACCCTTCTACCAATATAATCACTGTCCCTCCTTTGGACATGTCCAAACCACTGTCCCTTTTCTGGACATGTCCAAACCATCTCAGTCTGGTTTCTAACTTTATCTCCCAGTTGTGCAACCTGTGCTGTACCTCTGATGACCTCATTCCTGATCTTATCCATCCTTGTCACTCCTGAGGAGAACCTCAACATCTTCATTTCTGCCACTTCCAATTCCGTCTTCTATCTTTTTGTCAATACCACTGTCTTCAGACCATACAACACAGCTGGTCTCACCAATGTCTTGTAAACTTTGTAGCTACTATGGCAATAATACATATTTCTGAATTTATTCAAAATTCAAGTAACAAGTCTGCCAGCCTCATCGACAAATAAATTGAGAACCATTGTAAACATTTCAAGACATTTTGGAGACTCCCTCATAGATATCATTTGCCAGCTAGTTGTTAGCAGTCGCAGCCCAGTGAGATGCTCTGGTGATGCACTCATTTTACTTTGTTATTGTGGAGACGGCATCAGATCCTTTTTTATTTAACGTTTGTCTTATAGAGCATGTTTAACACATTCAGTGTGGTTTTCAAAACCTAACCATCTCTCTGTTGGCTTGTCATGTAGAAGAGGACTGTCAGTGCTGTCTGCAGTTCTGTACCACAACATTTACTGAAGCCATTCTTTTACATTCTCATCAGCAGTAAAAAAAAAAAAAAAAGTATACAGTACAAACACACATGAAACCTTCATATGAGCAGATTGTTTGGGTCATGAATTTGTTCTTTCAAAGTGAGCAAAACAAAGCATTGATTGGATTAATGCAGTGGGATTTGCACACATGGATCTATTTTTTTTATACACATCCTAAATGTGTCCCTTTTTATTGACAGTGTAGCAAGTGAACGTGAGGGCAGAAAGCTCACTTTCACAAGTTGCTACAACATATTTCTGATGATTTGCACCATTTCAATTAGTAAGTTGTCCTTTCTTAGAAAAAGTGATGCTCCCATTCACTTTAAGAGCTAAAATAGTAAGAGCTGCTGCTTCAGCTTTACCATATTTGAAAGTAATTTATCATTGGTAATGAAAATATCAATACTAAACCAGCTTAAAAAAATTCACATAATCATTTTTGTGGTTTTTGGATTTTATTTTACATCAGCGTTACATGACTTCGTTAAAAAGGCACCAATTCACAATAAATTTGTTTGATTTGATTATTTTAAATATTTTTTCCAACCATCAGCTGTTTTATTATTGTTTTATTATTGCAATGTTTTATTTACAAGTGCTAAAACTGTACATGGTGCTGTAAGATGAAAGTGAAGCTTCTGTTCACTTGGCAGGTTTTAGTTGATAATAAATGACCTTTGTCCCACAAAAGATGACATCACCCTCTGTAGCTGTGATGCCAAAAGCACAGCGCTGCAAGAGCAGCTGAATCGATCAATGCGATTCTCTAGAGATCGTCATGGAACTGTTGTTAAAAGATCCCACTTTGTGGGATTGAGAAAGCTTCTCCTTGACTTTCCTCCCTGGGCTGTGGTTTGTATGATCGTCATGATTATTGAGATTTGAGTGCTTTTGCTTTTTCATAATGGTTTTATTGTAAGTTCTCCCAGTTGGTTTGCATTTATACTTTTTTTTTTCTGAATACCAGTAAAGATACTAGATCCAGCTTTACAAATGTATACTTTAATTATTGTAACAGTTCCAATGTTAAGGGTGGGTGGTTGCGTGATGTCAGTATGGAGAGGAAAATGTAACTGATGAATTATAACATTTATTTATAAAAATAATTACAAGACATATATGTTTTATCTATAACATGTACCTTTTTCTGCACAGATTTCACCTTTAAGCTTACTTAACTTTAATCCTTTTAATCCTTCAGTTCTCTAAATGTTTTTTTCTGGAGAGGCTGTAAAGCTCAAATTTAAAACAACTTCTTTCCGGACTTCATTCAGAGTTTAGCTAGCTCACTATTAAAAGTGCATAAAGTGATGTGAAAACATGTCCTAGAGTTTGACAATCAAGCTCTTTATTAGGCATCACCGTGTCCTCTAACTATACCAGCGAAACAACAGGGTTGGGCAGTAATACAATAATCCTGTCTCTCTGGGACATGGGACCTTCCTGTGGAAGAATGAGAAGAAGCAGAGCTGACTGGTTATTATAGATGGTGTAATCAGTAATGATCTCTTTTTATAGAAAAATATATAAATAGACATTTCTTTCTATTTTTTACATGATGTAAATAACACAGTCTTTCTGTTTAAAGAAAGGGGGTAGTACAGAGATAAACATCTCGTGTTGGCCCCCCAAAAAATCCTTAATAAAATCAAACATCTGCAGACAGTGCTGACATTACTGAAACAAAGAATCATGGCCACACAGTGTGGTGACTCATACTCATATGCTTTCCGCTAACTGGTGGTGTGACATCACATTGCCAAGCTTTTTAAAAGATCGTAAACTTCTTGAAACAGTAATGGCAAGCAAGCGTTTTGAAGTTTATATTATTTTCAGCGCCACTGTCTGATGCTTCTTATTCCCTTATGTTGCAGTGAAATCTATATTATTATGGTTTCAAAGCAAACACATTCTGCACTTCACTTAAGAAGTAGCAGAGAGCCTTGGGTTGGTCTTCTTGAGATGGCACTAAACCTTCTACAGATGACTTTTTGCTTATTGTATAGCACTGTGGAGTAGTTTTAGTTGTACGGCTCTGTCTCCAGTGGCTTCTCTCCTGCTGTAAAATGCACGTGAGAAGGAACTCTATGAAACAAACTCATAGAAAACAGATTTTCATTCAAGGAAAAAAATACAAGACGTAAAAAAATATAACAACTCACCCTGTACTAATAGAGTTCTGGTGGTCTGTTACTATAAAAAAGCAGGTTATAATCACAGAAAACAGAATATTTTACAAAGAGAAGCTCAAGTATTTAGTCATTTGTCTTAAAAACTGAAAAAAGTGTGCTCAGCTTATCATGAAATCAGTAGTCTTGCCTAGTTTGTGCCAAAGTTTGTCACACAGGCGAACATTAGAAACTGTTTTATATAAATTTGTTTAACTCAGCTTTTTAAATCCATTTGTCTGAATATACCATTTTAAGTCGAACGTACGAGGCCATTTATTAAAACTTCATTAGGCTTCACATTTGGCAACGTGTTTCTCAGAAGAGTTCTTACAGTCGATGCACTTTTTCTTGAACATGTTTTTTGTTTTCATGTCTTGAGTTGGAGAATAATCAGGTAAAATTGTAAATAACTGCCTGGGTCATGCGTAGTTGGAAGACACTTATCAAACTGACGAGCAGCTTCCCGTCTGTGTCACATTGTGACAGATGTGATTTAACAATGTGGTTTAATGGTTTTAGATAGTGTTATGAGATTAGAAAATGAGCATCCTTGTGGTAAACTTCTCTCTGACCTCTTCTTCTGGTTTTTCGCAGGCTGAGAGTCTAGATGGAGCTCTCTTTGTGCCAGATATCAAACTACACAGCAACCCATCTGCGTTTAATGTTTACTGCAATGTGCGGCACTGTGTGCTGGACTGGCAGCAGAAAGAGGCCTCCCTCGCGTTGGCCTCCAGGACCTCGGTGCAAAGTGGCGACTCGGACAGCGAGGAGGAGGAGGAGTACCGTGAGCCAGCTGTGAAGCTTCCAAAGGTACGACCAGAGAGCTTTATTTGCTGTGAAGGCAGCATATGCACTGCTTGGTTTCTTTGGAAAACCCATCTTATTCCTTTAGGGCTTTTCATTTTTATTGTTTTTATATTTATCAAATTTAAAATCCAACCCTGTGAGAAGTTTGTCTAATTTTAACTTTTACTGTTTTGTGCAGCTGCCATTTTAGTTGTTCTTCATCGTCTCAGCTCTGACTTTTTATTCAAAATCTATTATGCACCTGGGAACACAAAATCATTATTTCTAATTCAGTACAGTATTTAAGTTGTCTTTAATAACCTGAATATTTGCCTACTTTTGCTTCAGTTGTTAAAAATTTGTGGGTATTCCTTTAATAAACTAAGTCCAGAAGAACAAACCTGTTAGCTCTGCTTTGATTAACAGTTCCTGCAGCAGCTGTACGTGAAAGATACCGTAGTCACAATCTGTTAAATCCCCATGTACACATTACACTTAACATCTTACTGAGCTTTTATGGCATCACAAATAAATTATAATTTGTGATTGTAAGCTCATTTGGCTCGTCTGTTATGCCACTATTCAAAAATCTAAACCGTATTTGCTGGTAAAAAGAAGCTGTGTAACCAGCAGGGTCCCATACAAACGTCAAAAAGTCAACAACTGAGGTCTTATGTATAAAGACTTCTGTCTTTTTCCTACTGAAACAACGTGTACATCTGAATTGCGAAACTGTGTATGTACAGATGTATGAAATGGTGTGTACGCTCAATTTCAAGTCCATCTTATTTTATCTTATTTCATAAGTCACATGCAACTGAGCGCACCAAGGAATACCAGACACCTCCCTTGACACGCCTCCATTTTAATAAGCAAATAGATGCAAATATACCCTCCACATGTGATTCTCCTCTCTGCACGTCACGATCAACAATCATGCCTAAACTTGTCACTTGCTATAAAAAATTGACAAGTAGGTATATTTTATGTGCACAATTAGACTCAATCTGTCAACATTGCCAATATTTACATGCAGTAGATAGCTGTTATTGTAAATTAATGCAGAGGGATACCAGGGAAACGTGAGACTGAAGATTTGAAATTCATGCATGTGTCTTTATAAGTACTGTAAATGAATAAATGCTTAGAGACCTGGCAAAATGCTCTGAAACCAGTTTAACCAACAAATATCAGCATGTCACTCATTAACTGTTGACTGGCAATGGTGCCATGAAGACAGGATGATGGTTAGGGTTGCAGAGGTTTGCTGCACATAAGGGGAATAATAATAATAAATAACAATAATAATAATAAATGAATACCAATAAGCCACCAATTTGGCATTGTGCCAGCTTATTGTCAGTCTCCATTCATGCTGTTCATTAAAATGGATAGATTGTTCATTGAACCAGGCCACCTTGCCATGTTGGTTAGTTGCATTTGTGCTTCACATGTAAATTGTACATAACTGAATGAAAATGCTTTCTGTTAACATAAACATCTTTATCTTGGTAAGGTGCGTTTATAGCAATGTGTTTGCAGTCGATATTTCCAATTACATTAAGAAAACTGCCTCTTGTTTTCCTGTTCAGCTGCATTGTAAAACAGTTTGATATACCTGGTCATCATATGGCTGATTCCTTTCCTCACAGCTGGCATGGCTCAGCTCGGTGTTGACTGGCACAGCCCTGATTGGCCTGCCAGCTCCCTCTGAAATGTCCCTGTTGCTATAGGAACCCCAATGTAGCAGGCAGCTGTATAGGTATGGTCAACCAACGGTGAGGAGCCGTGTCATGCTCTAAGACTGGCTGCAGTGCCGAGCACAGCATTGCCATTAAAAATCTAAAGTAACGGATTAGCCAGTTGTTATCTTGGGACAGAAAATCCTCTGGCTTTAAATACACTCTCACCATTTGCAGTGTGCTCTAATGAGACTAAACTCATTGTTGTGAAAGGCATTTTCTACTCCACTTTGTGCACGTGTCAATATCTATTCAAGCAATTGCATTCTTGTGGATGGAATAGGCTAATTGTTCATGATGTGTCTTTGGTGTGCACAGTAATTGTTTCTGTATTATTACCAGTTTCTCAACATACCCTCTAACTAACTGCAGAAACATGCTTACGGTATGCTAGTCACTCACATTTCTGCAATCTTTTCATCGCTGATTACTTCTAAAATTTTGTGTGGAAAAAAAAAAGTAAGTCACATTTTTGTGCATAATATGACACATCCTTTGTACATGAGTCCCCAGAAGACTTGGACTGGCCTTCTGTGGAGCATCTCGACAAAATCACAAGACATTACTGAGACGGGGAGACTTGGACTTCTTTGTTGTCCTTGCTGTTAAAACAAAGTTAAATTGGACTAAGCTCAGAGACAAATAGGAACTTAATTGATGATTTGCACCTGTCACAAAGTCTTTATTGAATTAAAACTGCTACTGCTTGCATTTAGTATGCAAGCACAATATTAAAGTTGCACCAAAGAGGCACAAACATAGACGTGTAACTAACTTGTCAAAGGATTATATTTTAAGAAGAGACCATGTAATTCGCTGCCACCGCCAAAAACACAATGTTTTATGGTGCTTGATAAAACAGAAGTGTTGGGCCAAGGATGCACAGATGTTGTACAACACCATCAGGAGGAGAGTGCGCATGAAGACATTTTCTGTAAATGTGTTTGGGGTGCTAAAAGTCTATCAGAATGACTGCGAGGTCAAATAATTTTTATTATCTGATCTAACAGTTCTAACAAAAAGACGTACAGTAATGCAAAACCTCCTGCAATAAAATCGGTAGAGGTCTTCAGGTTTTTGTTCTTTGTGGGTTTTTTTGGTTTGTTTTTGACTGCATGTTTTGTCTTAGGGCGGCACGGTGGTTCAGTTGGTAGAGCTGCTGAATTTGCTTGAATTTTATTGAATTTATCTAACTGCTTGTGGTTTTTAATCCCCATTAAGTACTTTTTTGACCCTTTTTAGTAACTATGACACTAAATAACTCCAACAAAGATGTATCTGACATTTCTGTCTTTTTTGCATTTGCTTAAAGTTTGCCCTCGACACTTTCTGCAATAATTAGCTGCTGGTGAAAATGGCTTAGCTGTGCTTGATGCTTTCTTTAACACTACTTACCAAATAAATGCATCACAAAAGGGTAGATTTCATTTTAAGGTGTCCAGCTTGTGGGAAGGCTTCAGGCTTTTATCCTCTTTAAAGCAAATGCAGTGCGCTTCTGATGATTCAATGTTTTTGAGGATTTAGGTTTAACTCCATCTTAATTGTTGCTGACGAACCGTTTGTCAAAGAGTTTTGCTGTGTGTGCGTTTCAAAGTGATGGCACTGACACATTTATTAAAGGGCTATTAATCCAGCAAACATACATAAATACACTAAACACTGGGGAGTTAAATTTGTTTTTGAGTTTG
>JARVLU010000255.1:25539560-25573312 GCA_031762415.1 Simpsonichthys santanae
GACAGTTTCACAGACAAGACAAAGCAAAGCAGAGACCGAGAGGAGACGTCTGCCCTTGAGAAGAGCAAGTGTTGAATGATGAATTACTGGTATGTTTGATGAAAACAGAGGAAAAAAAAAAACAGTATATTCAGCTTTTTCATTTGCCTGATATGTTAAAAGCTCTTTTTTTATGTCTTGTTTGCACAAAACAAATAATACCATCATACAACAAGTCAGCCTACAGACTGAATCCATCTGTAATGTAAAACATGCTAACAGCTTTACCCGATGTTTCATTCAAGCATTATGTATGTGTTTCATGGTTAGACTTCAGGGCAAATACTGAGAATAATTGGTCTTCCCAGGCAAGGCGACAGCATGTCTGAATCACACCTGTCTCACAGGTTCAAGGTGCTTCAGAAATATCTCCCATAATGCAACTGCATTGAAGTGCTAACAGTTGGGTGATATAACAGTCTTTCTTGTGCAAGTAGCAGGGAAAGAAGCAAAAAGATCAATTCTAGGCTTCCATGCTTCTCTCTGTGTTGTATACTCCAAGATGCTCAGTGCAAAACAAACACGCACACAAAGAGGAAGAGTCGCTTCTAACAAAGGCTTTCTGGACAGCATGAAACGAAGACGTGGCTGCATTGAAATGTAGAAGTGCAATCCTTTTACGGATTGAAAAGTCGAAGATGCCATTCTTTGTCTTTTCTTTTCACTTTAAAATTCAATATTTACTGAATCCATGGCAAACCTCAGATGACATCCAGCCTTTTAAAGAATGACTTTCTGAGCATGTTTTGGCCTTTTTTTTTAATGTATTTAATGCTTTGCTAAAGATTTTTAGCTTCTTTATTTTTTTTCCTCAGTGTCTACGAGTGCCTTGAAGTTAAATGTGCAATGTTGGCTCAATACTTCCATTACTTAATTTCAGACAAACCACATTTTTAGAGGGTAGAATATATTTGAATATAACCCTAGGCAATTTGGCATAAAGACACTAGTAAACCATTAATTAGAAGTTGCTTGAGAAATAAGAGTGCCTTCCATATAAAATAGGGTTAAGGAGGGGGATCCATTTTTTTATTGTCAAAACAGACAATAAACCAGTTTTGCCTCTATCATTTCAATGATTTATGTTGGTTATGAAACAGTTAAATTGACAGAGATGCATGCAATTGACTAAATGCACCTGTTGAAATAGTCTCCAACACTAACCACATTATTGGTGATGATTAACCTAATCACATCATATATTTGTAAAATACAACTTAACGTCAGCTAAAACTATAGTTTATGAATTCTCACCTTATCTGCAGTTGTCACATCAATTAAATGAACAATAAGATTCAGTCACACTGAGAATGACGATGCAGAGGACCAACACCCCTGCAGCTGCTCTTTTCCTCTCACATGAGCATGACTTTGTGAGCATGTGATAAGATAGAAGGAGTGCAATCTTTGGAGCATGCTGTGTTGGATGTTCCTTCCTCACTCATCCCTTGGGATTAGTGTTTAAAGCATGACCTATGGCTCAGGGTTGATGAGAACACTGTTTCAATCTCCTGCTCCTCTGAAGACTCAGCAATCCTCAGCCTGGACAGAGAAAGTGATGTCCGTCCTCTGCAACTTCCTCCTTATATCTCCACTATCTCAGATTAAAGTTGGATTTTTGAGCCATGCAATGATCTGATGCCAAGGTTCAGCAATAATCTTAATCAGGAAGAAAAAATAAATACAATTTTTGATTCAATTTGTGTGACAACGAGTATGGTGACAAGTTAGATTGAGTAAAAACCAGAGCTTTTCAGAGTTAAGACATAGTGTCTCAGTTTGACACAGATTTATACACAAAAATTAGCATACCAAGGCCTAGTCTTGTTCTGGGGAGAAGCTCTACTGTCGGAGGCAGCTAAGCGGGTTACAGCTCACTTCAGACTCCCTGTGCTTTTCCTTCATCCTTTTAATCAGAATACCATCACTTTTGTCTCTGTTGCGTTTGTCTCATTACATGTGTAATTAGAGCAACTGAACTGCTTTCAGGTCTACAATTAATCATTAGATTTACATTCTGTTCTGTTTGCATGTCAATAAACGTCATTTACCTTTAGAGAGCATGAAGGATAAATGCAGTGGAAATGGGAATGTATTAAATGTGGATGTATAGACTGCACGTTAAAGTATCCTAAGAGAACCAATGCCAAGATTCTATTTTCAGTTTAGGGAATAGACAATGAAAAATAAATAAATACAAGTAGATTTCATGCACCTCCCCCCTTCAATATTTTTCATTTTTTAAGTAATTTTATTTAAGTTTTTTCCTAAAGTTTCTGTTCGACCAGAAGGTTTTTGCTAGATGAACCTGGTCACAGAGATTTTTTTTTTCCCTTCATAATTTAGACATTTTAATTCAGGTCAAACTAAAGACCTTGTAAGAAAAAAATAAATAAATAAAACTCCAAACCAATTAATTTAGAAAAAGGTAAAGGTTGAAATTTCCCTGCTGTTAAAATGACATGGATGGAGATGCATCCATCCATTCATCCATCCATCTATTATCTTTACGCACTCCTTTCTTTTTGAGTTGAGGGGTGTCACTGGTGCCCATATCCAGATATCACTATGCGAGAGGCAGGGGACACCCTGTGGACAGGTCTCTGGTCCATCACAGAGACACATGGAGACAAACAAGACAAACAACCATTCACTGTCACACCTAGGGACAATTCAGAGTTACCAATCAGCCTGCCATGCTTTTTGATCTGTGGGAGGAAACCGGAGTACCAGGAGAAAACCCACGCATGCACGGAAAGAACAGGCAAACTCTACCCAGAAAGGTCCAGGGCCGGGATTTAAACCAGCAACCTGGTTTACTTTTTTTCCATAGTTTCAGTTCCAACCAAAGCTCAGTTTCAGTCGGTTTACACAACACAGGATTTAGTGAAACATGTCCACAATAAAAGGGACTCTTTGCTCTGACACACACACTTTTTGAATCTTTTTCACAGAGTGAATGTTTTTCAGAACAATGAGCATTGATGTGAGACTTCTTGTGCTCTATGGCTGCTGTTGCTAGCTTTTCTGCACTTGCGTAAGTAGATGAACAACAGTAAGCATGGAAGCTAGCAGAATGCTGCTTGTGCTGCTCATTCTTTTCGGTTTGTCAGAGATTTTGTCATAAAGCATGAATATCATCAGCATCTCTTGGGACAGCGGAGACACATCTCTCATGCTCCACGATGCTGACCAAGATGCTTGGGAGTGATGAGCTTGTGCGTGTTGTTGAAACAGGCACAAGCTCATCACTCCCAAGCATCACTTAGTGGTCTGGCATGGAAACTAACGGGGATAAACACTTTTTTTATTTATTTTTATTTTTATTTTGCAGTCCCATGGAAACCGCCATTACATCATAATGTTGCAATGCACAAGTGTACCATTTTCACAATCAACTTTGGAAAATCTTCAACGGTTTGAAGAGATCATTTACATGTAACCATGGTTCTCTATACAAATATGCTTTGTCTGTCTGTCCTTTGGAAAGTTTACATAAACAATGTTTTACTCATTAGGGGAAATATCAATTACAGATGTAATTTGCACTTCAATCACAAATTTAATACAGATAATACAAGTATCACTTTCATTCATGTCCTTTGCCACCTTCAGCTCAGAATTAAGCAACACTTTCAGATCAGAAGTACAACATCCAGTTGCCAATTATTTTCTCAGGATCACATATATATGTGCATTATGATTAAAATAGATTATCTTTCTTAGTCATCACTGGAAACCCTAAAACATGTATGACTCATTTTAGTGCCAGTAGCAAAATTGTGTGTGGGTTAAAATGGCCAACTGAAAGTTATCTGACTTTCAGTGTAATACACTTTCTTAATTTCTTTTAAAAAAGTTTAAAATGTTAAATATTTTCACCATATACAAAGATATGAGGGGTATGTATGGTAGTCTCTTCTTTAGTCTTGATTTGAGTCTCTGGTGTTGTCCCTTGTTTAACCTTTGCTGGAAGGGCTGTTCAGCCCAGCTGGTGATGGTTCAGAAGACAAGCACAGCTGTGTTGTAGAGGCCTTACAAGGCTCTTGTTCAGGGACCTGAATACCATTAGACGATTAGCCAGTGCTCCCAATATCAGTGCTATCATTCCTGGTTCCTGCATCAGGGAGCCAAGGCTGCAGAGCTTCCTGTTTGTGACTTCTTTCCACAGCAGCAGAAAGAAATAGAAATAAAATAGAATAAAACAACTGTCTTATTCTGAACATAGATTAAAAACCTTATAAGCAGCTGAAATCCTCACATTATATCCCTCCTCAGTTAGTACTAATTAGAAAAGGTTTAGCTTCAGTAGCAATCCTCTGTCTCGTTAATTCCTATATTTTCAAAAATACTTGTTTACTGCTTTTTACTCAGTGATAAATGTGTCATATTCAAATTACTAATCACCTTCATTACCTCTGAGGCTTGGCTTTTTGCAGAAACACAAAGTTCTTGAAAGGTTTCATTTGAAAAGAGTATTTCTATCATGGAAGGCAGACTTGGAAAAAAAAAAAAAAAAAGAATAAAAACTTAATTGAATGCTATCAGAAGTGCTGCCAGTACCGTTCACTTTATACTCTCAAAATGGAAAAAAAAAACTGTCAGTGTCCAATTGTACTAAAAAAAAGTGTATTTCTCTCATCTTATCTAAAATAAGGATTACAGAGAGAAGAGGAGGGGGGGCCGAGGGAGGTGGATAACCAGGAGATGGAAACCGTGGAGGCAAGGTTCTCTTCTAATGAGCATCTAATAGGTGTTCTCCTGAAATCGTGACTTATTTGTTCTTCTTTTTGTTCATAGCTCTGATCTGTCCATCCGTCTGGAAGAGAGGACCCCAGCTGAGGGAAATGCGTTGCTGCAGAGTTGAGCTTGTCATGGTCCTCTGTCAGAGCTAATTGGATCCACTCGAGCTGACCTTAGATCCTTCCCCATCTCAACTGTGACCTAATCCCTCCGACTGGCCCGTTTGACATGTATTTAAATGCTACACTCTTTATCACTTGAAGAACAACTTGTTAAAATTGTGGACACCACTTCTGAACCAACCCCTGCAACATGAGGCAAGGATATCAGTGCAGTGAAGTGCCCAAAGTAGAGACGGCATGCGAAGGATCAAGGCCACTGGAGATCTGTTCCATATTAATATTTTTTTTATTCACATAAACAAACAATCAAAATGTTTCCCTTTGAACAGCCAAGTATTTGTTCTCTTTCCATGGCCGCCTTGCAGTTATTTCCACTCTTTTTGATATATAGTAAACCTTTTTTTTTTTTTTTTTTTTTGTGGTTCCCCTTCTGTCCATTAAAGCGAACTCCTTTGAACTCCAAGATAATTTGTTCTGACCCATTTTCCCCCTCACACTTATCTGCTTCTCTAGAAAGGCTGAATGCAGGTATCTAAGAGACCAAAAAAGGAGGGTAGAGAAGTTGGTGTGAGCAAACAGCATCATCTCACCTAATTAGCAGGCAGCAGATAAAAGGCTGTCATTCATAATTGAAGCTAGCGGAGGAACCCTGTCATCCCTGGATTTGCAAGTGAGAATGTCGAAGCTGCGTGATTCCTGCCCTGCTTTCATCTACAGCAGCCCAGAAAAGAAAATCTAAAGCGTGAGATGTGTGCGCTTTTCACGGTTTATGTGAAGGTAAATTAAGTTATTGTGTTTTATTTAGGATAAACATTCTCTATATTCAAATACAAAGACCATTTTCATTTTTTTTTCTTCTCATGCATAGATGTTGCTTTTTGTGTCTCATTGTTTTGTTGCCAGGGGGCAGAAAACATGAAGGGTCTCTGATGATTTGGTTTGGTGCATAGCAGGTGAGCAGTGGAGCTGTGCCGTGTGTCAACACTTTGCACAAAGATGATCAATATACTGCTCAAACAGGGCTGGTTTTATTCTCCCCACAACCGTGGGGAAGGAGCGTTTCAACGTTTTCAGCCTGAGTCACGACGAGACTTCAGAGATTCTTATTCTGCAGAAAAACTATCAAACTGCAGTGGCACAAAACAATTATCAACACTAAGAACACGGGTGAAAAGGGAAAGCCAGTCCATGACTTTTGGAACTATATGTCTGATTTTTCCATTGGATGGCTTCAAACGTAATAAATACAGCTTGAAATTTACTGGAGGTCATGCACATGTACTGGCCATGTACATGGTCCATGTACTTTAGGCTTTGTTGTACTCCTGTAATGTTGCAGATTCCTCAACAGGCTTTTAATGTTTATCTTCTAAACAGTTGAGCCAAAATGAAGAAAATACAGTACTGCAACAGTTCAGAGAGTCAGTTTCTGTCATTCGCATCACATGTGGTACATGTGGTGTAACAAAATTGAATACACAGGGTCCCAGTTACATCCAGCAATAAAATGTAAAATAAAATCAGTATTAAGATCCAAGATATGAACTAAGAAGAACAATAACTAAAAATATGCTAAGCGCTAATAGCATAAAAACAATATGCCAAACAGCAGCACGAACATGAGTCTGTGTGAGCATATGAGCATGAATGAACACATCAACATGAAACAGATCAGCAGCAACATGATGTAATATTTCACAGTGATTATTCTGGTTAGATATTCATGAGTCTAACAGCCTCAGGGTAGAAGCTGTTCCTCAGTCTAGTGATTCTGCACTTAATGCTCCTCAACCTCCTGCCTAAGGGGAGCAGGCCAAAAAGTGCATGTGCTGGGTGAGTGGGGTCCTTCATGATGCAGGTGGGCCTCTTCCTGCATCTGGAGGTGTAGATGTCTGATGGTGGGGAGGCTTAATATAAATTGTGTTCCTGCATATTTTTTCAATTTACAGTGACCACTTAAACACTTTAGTTTGTAATGTCAGTGAGCACGAAGCCAGAATCAAGTCCTTCTAGATTGTGTTTTTAGGATTTTCACATATCTGAAGTTCTTAGCAAAATAGTCTCTAAATAGCTGTTCTCTAAACTCATGACTGTGTGTGTTTGTGTGTTTAATCCAAATGTTACCAGTGATCATATGCATGCTGAACTCGAGAAGCTCATCACTAATAAACAAATATTTAACTCTTGACCCTTGTAGTTTCTGTAGTAGAGCTAGTCACTGCTTTAATGTACTGCTTTGTTGAAGTAGATATTTTACATACTTTGGACAATAGCTTCATGAGATGTGAATGCAAACTATGCAGATGGTTCAGGGTGTGTTTCAGGGTGTGGTTGTTTGTGCGTTTACTGTAGGTGTGGTGCAGTTCTTTCAAAGATAGCAGTCCAGGGTTGCTGCTGCTTCACATTTTACATATCTGTGAAAGGGTTAAGTCTTTTAGCGCACCTTATCAGCAGATTACTATCAGAACCCTGACTGGCTTAATGTGCAAAAATAACACAAGCAGCTGAGCTGTATTTTGTTTTTGTTTCATCATTCAGACTTTTCATAAGACCAGCTGTGTAATGTTACTGATAAATAAATGTTAAATATGGTTATGACTTACAGAGAATGGCTCATTCTCATTTGGTGCTTTTGGAAATATATTGTTTGTAAATCTAAAGTAAAACACTCTGCTGTGGACTTTGTGTTTTTAAAAGCTTATCTTTTATCAAAGATTTTTGTTTAACCTGACAGTATAGTGCATTAAGGTCCTTTTTAAGAGTTCACTTTTGATATAATGGAAATTGTCCTTAAAAAAAATATATCATTGTTTGTCTAGTAAAAAGCACTTTCATTAGTTTACTTGCAATTTCTCAGCATGTAATAATTTTTGTATTGTTGTTGTATGTTTGACCGTGTTTTATTTTTGTTTTAGATCTACTACACAGGAAAATACCAAAGCCTTGGAATAAAGCAGGGTGGCCCATCTGCAGGAAAATGGGTGGAACTGCCCATCACCAAATCTCCTAAAATTGCTCAGTTCTCCGTTGGCCATGATGGTTCTCATGCCCTCCTAGTAGCTGAAGACGGAGGCATTTTCTTCACAGGCTCTGCCAGCAAAGGAGAGGACGGAGAGTCCAGTAGGACACTCTTTTTACTTACCTGCACATATTTTTCATTTACTTTTTTAGAAGATTATTAAATATTGAATGTGACAAAACTCGGCTGCTGATTTGAAAGTAACGTCTTGTTTGCTTTTGCAGCTAAAAGTCGCAGACAGCCAAAGCCATACAAGCCCAAGAAGATAATCAAATTAGAGACGAAAACAGCTGTGTCTACAGCATGCAACAATGGCAGCAGCAGCATTGTTACAAAGGATGGAGAGCTCTACATGTTCGGCAAAGATGCTATTTATAGTGACAGCACCTGTAAGTTGACAGGACGGTTAGCTTTTTCAGCTTCACAGAGCTTTTTTAATTTCAGTATTTCTATTATATACAGCTTTTTCTGTGAAGACAAAGTTTATGTGTTTCTCTTTAGAGAAAGAATAAATTGTTTTCATCATACTAACTTTGTGTCTCCGCAGGCCAGGTAACAGACCTCAAAGGTCATTTTGTAACTCAGGTTGCCATGGGTAAGGCTCATACATGTGTCCTGACCAAGAATGGAGAGGTGTGGACATTTGGGGTGAACAACAAGGGCCAGTGTGGCAGAGACACTGGATCCATGAGCCAGGCAGGGAAAGGTGAGCACACATACAAACAAATACTTTTATTTATTTATTTTTTTCTTCTACTTGCATACATTACATATTTTCATACCACTCACATCCAGTTTGTTTTCCTGTTTTATTTGTATTTTTTGTGCAGCGTTTGGTGTAGAAAACATGGCCACAGCCATGGATGAGGACTTGGAGGATGAGCTAGAGGAGAAGGAGGAGAAGAGCATGATGTGCCAGGCGGGCATGCACAAGTGGAAGCTGGACCAGTGTATGGTTTGCACTGTGTGTGGAGACTGCACTGGCTATGGAGCCAGTTGTGTCAGCAGTGGACGACCAGACAGAGTACCAGGAGGGTAAGTCGCAACAGCGAGAAGTGGAAATCTATTGTGTTCATCTAAAAGTATTATAAGAAGCTAATTTCATTAGCTGTAAGGTGTCTATCTACTTTTGGGTTAAACTATTTAAACAATTAACCATATTCTGTATTTTTGTGTCTACCAGTATCTGTGGGTGTGGGTCTGGAGAGTCCGGCTGCTCAGCGTGTGGTTGTTGTAAAGCCTGTGCCAGGGAGCTTGATGGCCAGGAGGCCAGGCAGAGAGGTATCTTTGATGCTGTGAAGGAGATGATTCCACTGGATCTGCTGCTAGGTATTTGCTCACCAACAACACTTGACTATAAATCTTGTTTTTCTACATGCACAGCCACAAATGCAGGTATTTCCAAGTACACACAATTTTAGTTCATGTTTTTGTACCAATGCAACATGAAAAATACAGTGGCTGCAGCTCAGGGTGTAGAGGCAGAGTGGTCAGGTTTCTATAAGAATGTGGCAGCATTGATCCTTGTTTTTTTCCCAGTTGAAAAGCATAAATATTTTTGTGTGATACTCAAACCAGTGTTGTGGACACGTATGTCTCGCATGAATAAAAATATGTTTTAAGTCACTTATAGTATTGCATAGATTGGCTAAAATATGCATGCATATTTATTACTTCACCCACTGATATCTGAATTCTGCCTTTCCAGAATAGTTCACTCTCTTCTGGATGGAGCAGAGCTGCACAGTTGTGGAGCACACAGCTCCATAGATCTGCAGTTGGCCCAATTTTCTATTTCTATTGTATAATATTCTATTGTTTAATAATAATAGAAGGATAGTGGATGCTTATGGAGTTGCATGTTATCCTTGTTCAGTTTTAATTGTATGTAAGAGAAACCATAGCAGTTAACAAAGTTTGCATGAAGGTAATGACGTGTTTGATTAGCCTCTATAATCCCATATTTTCAGCATAAACAAAACAGGTTTAATAATGAACCGCTCTGGTAGGACAAGTGGTTATTCTTGTGAACTTATAGGATTTTTTGCAATATTCCATCTGGGTAAAGGAGGAGGACCACCGTGTGTAACGGCACTGTGACTGACTACTAAATTAGGAGTTGCAGTTCTCAATATCGTACTTGCATTTTTCTATAAAAACACTAAGCGGTCACTTTGCACTTCTGCACTAGATTGAATCTTGATTTCAGGATGAAACTCACAAAGCTTTATTTGTGGTGGCTGCTGCACCCTTATCAAATGCACACTTTTATTTTCCATCTTATTTTGCTCTGTTCGTTTGTCCTCGCTCCCAGTTTTTGTACAAATCACTTAAAACTATTACAAATTCTGTGCATGTAAAGGTTAACTGTACATGTAAGGTGGATTTTCTCACAACTGGTTTCAATAAGTGTGCAAGTGGTCAACTTTTCAAGCTGTGCCAGCACACTGCTAACGCTACACGTATCACATTGTTGCATTTGCTTGAACACTGCTTCACGCTCTTGTCGTTGTTTAGTCCTTGTTATGATACGCTGCACGGAGCTGTTGCTCCTGCATCACGTCTCTCTGTCACTCATTGACGTTTGTCTTGTTCTGCTCTGCTCTGCTTCATCCTCTCCTCCTTCATCCTGTTTGGGCGGCCTTTTTATGTTTTCAGCTGTGCCTGTCCCTCCCCCTCCAGGAGTGAACATCGAGGAGCACATTCAGATCCGTCAGGAGGAAAAGCGGCAGAGAATCAACCGTCGCCATAGGTTGGAGGAGGGCAGAGGTATGGGCCTAAAAGCTAGAGAGAAAATGGTTTGAGGGAGAGTTAAAATGTGCTTGGTGAGATCCTCAGCATAGTCTCAGTTGTGATGGATGTAACAAAGAGTGAAGTATAGAACGGGATCCATCCCTTTTAGCTTCAGTTTATGTTCAGGTGCGAGCTTGTGTTGCGCCCTCCCTGTTGCTTGTGTCTACAGTGTGTGTTTGTGTATTGTGATGTAGTATTATCATGTATTTTTCCCATTTGTGAGCATTGTGCATGCATGTGAAAGTTTTTTTCTCCCCCAGGCCCCCTTGTTTTTCCTGGTCCCATTTTTATGAACCAGCGTGAGCAGGCCCTAGCCAGAATAAGACCCCTTCAAGCACTAAGGCATAAACGGGACAAGCACAAAGGTACTATGGTCTTCATTAATTCAGTGGGTGTAGAGACACCCCTTTGACCCATCTCCTAATCTGGCTGTCCCGTCCACCTCCTCTTTCACTCTGATGGAAGGAATTTTATACCTTCACCGGGTTTCATGGACCCAAACAAATGCCAATACCAATTTAAAAAAAAAAAAAGAGTCAAATATATTTACTTTTACATTTTTTTCTAAACTTTTAGTTTAATTAATTTCCTGGTTTTGGGAGCTTTAATTTGACAATTAGTATGCTTGCTCTGATCTCTGTAGAAATCAATGCATTGTCACACCTAGGCTTGTCGCAATAAACAATAAATCAATTAGTCGCATGATAAATGAAAATTATCGACCTCATTTTCATTTATCGGTTTTATTGTTTCTTCGTGTCTCTCTCTTTGTACTGAAGACACTGGATGACAAAAGGCTCAACTCCGGTGTTCTTCACTGGCCCCTCCCATTCTCTTTTCTCTTTAAAATCCATTTTAACCGTCCAAAACCGTGTTTTTGGATCATTAAAAGCAGCTAAGCTGAGAAGCTAAGCTACGAGCTAAGCTAACAGGCTGCCCTCAGGAAAATTCTCTGTCTCGCCGAAGCTCCAAAATTCACGATTGAAACTTGTGCCTTCGTCTAAAAAGTTGTTTTTCTCTGCAAAAAGTAGCTGAGAAGTCGTTTATTGATTTTTTTTTATTTTTATTAAAAGCTTTGTGTGAAAAATGCTATGCTAAAGAGCTCAAACCACACTGAGCATCAACCATTTTGAGAACTGATAAAAAGGGACGAGAGACAGCCCATGTCACGTCAAGGGGACTCCCTCCCATTTTTCTTAGAGAGACACGCTGCTCGCTCCCTTACTATCCATCCTTTGGTTCAAATAGTTTTATACTGCCATCCGATGGTCAAAAAATTTACTACATGCAAAACAAATTAGCCAACAAATTTTTTTTGAATTAGACAATAATGACTAATTATTGCTAAATTTCAAACAATATTGTCGTTTTTCGTAATAATTTCTGAGACAATTAATCGCCCAGTAAAATTTGTTATCGTGACAGGCCTAATCACACCCATTGCAGCCTGTTTGTTGCTTTATGCAGCTGCAGTGTCACAGACAAAAACAGGGACACTTGGGAGAGAAACATTGATGCTTGAGGAGCATAATCTGACCTAAAAGGCTTGGTTGGTTGATGAAAAATTAGGTTTTGGATGGGAAACTTTACAGAAACTACAACGGGGACTGAAACATTTTCGCTTCTCATTCAGTCAGGTGGGCTGATGCAACCAGCTGGCTCATCAATACACATACTGTAGTGTGCATAGTAACACGGACGTTATTCAGTTGAAGATAAAGTGACAAACACAGCACTAGTGCAGAAGTGTAGATTTAAAATAGGCGTTTATAGAGTTCCCTTACACTGGTATGACATTTTTTTATTTTGCTGAAGTCTGCTTAAAAAAAGTCCTCTCCTTGATTATGAATTTATCCCTCTACAAGCACAGTTTGCTGACTTTAGCTGAGACTTTACTCAGGTAAAGTACTGACTGATGATACCTACTTGAACCCGACTTGGAAATAACCAAACACTCGCTTTAAAATAAATATTAATTGTATTTTTATTTCATTTGTGAAATGATTTTAGTACTCAGTGTCCAAATATACTGGTGGTCAGATGTAGCTGAGAGTGGCATTTTTTATAGTATGCTCCTGATTTTTGATGCTTAGTTTCCTTGACTGGGTGTCTTATGACATATACATATTATTCTATGATGGTTATTAGGAATAAAAACCTTTAAGTTGAGCTGAAAACAATCCTAGCACCCTGAATCTGTGCACGGTTAACTGATGAGTTCTCTCTTAATGTTATGTAAGGAATAAGTTGTGCAGTGTTTGTTGAAAACTCAGTTTGAGGAACAGTTCAAAATGTTTTCTGCAAAGATTGCACAAGTTCTCGAAACATTTTTCTTGGTTTCGGTTTGGTTAATGGGCAATCCTCATTCTTCCACAGAAAAATGTTTATTCCTTTTATTTTTTTTAACTTTTATTTTAAATAATCTTTTTATATTTTCTATTTGCATTTATTTCAGTAAATGACATGACTACAAACTGAAAACCATACAAAACATATAAAGCCTAATAAACCTAAAGCATTATGTACCCCTGAGACCTTGTTTGGCGCTGCTCTGGCCTGAAAATATCCCATTTTGTGAGTGGTTTTGTTTTGCAGAGGATTGTGGTTTTTACAGACCCAGCAGGGACCCAGGTTTAGCCCCCCCATCCATCTCCACCCACTGTTTGACTGTTACCGTCTGAGGTCAGCGACCAAACAGAGATGCAGGGTAACAGGGTGAACAGAGGCTGATGTCACCTCCAACACCTGGATGCAGCAAACAGGCCACAGTTGCTTTTTAAGATTGTTGTACTTCATCTTTGCAAATTTAATTATTTATTTTAGTTTTTAAATGGTGTCTGACATTTCAAAAAAGCTGAATCCTATTTATAAAGCAACAGAACATTGTTTAGTTTACTTTTCTTTATCAGAAGTCAGAATAAACCAGACTTCTAATTTGTTCTTAAATGCATGTTTAAAAAAATCTGTTTTTGCAGAGCACAAACCAAAACCTTCCTGCTGCAGAGGTGTTAATCCCTCCTTTCTATTTCAGCATGTTTTCTCTTTTGTCTTGTTTTCTGTCAAGTCCTCTCTTTCCTCCAGCTCTGTGTTCCCCAGGACTGTGCAGAGACACCCACCTTGGTGGTCTAAAGCTGACCATAACACTTCTTCCTCCGTATCATCTGCACTCAAGTGTACTGACTTTATTGCTTACCTTGTAGATGGTAGCAGTGAGCGTGGAGAGAAGGATGCCAGCAAAATTACCACCTATCCTCCAGGGGCCGTGCGATTTGACTGCGAGCTGCGAGCGGTTCAAGTCAGCTGTGGATTTCACCACTCGGGTACGTTCTTCTCCCTCATACCTGCTTCTGCTCATTCAGCTGGAAATTTTTCTTTATTTGTGAAATATGTCAACAAATTCTAAGCATTTAAAAACAGAACATGTGGAGATAACGTAGGAGAACTGAGACGAGAAGTGTCAGTCATTGTTCTGTTATCTCACAGTGGTTCTGATGGAGAATGGAGATGTCTACACGTTTGGTTACGGCCAACATGGACAGCTTGGACATGGAGATGTCAACTCCAGGTAATCCATCGTTAAACATGTTTGAACTCCTTTTCCATTTTTAAGTAAATTTCATTTTACAGTTCATGGAACGGGTTTTTGAAAATTAAATAGAGCATTTTAATTTTTTCACATAGAAGATTTATAATTATACAAATCCAAATATAAAGGGTTCTGTCAAACCATTAAAAGTTGGACATTTTTATTGGAGCTGGAAATCCCAGCAGTTCTCAACACACACCTCGATTAAATCAACATTCCTATCTTTAGGGGCTCTCCGACTCTGGTGCAGGCTCTGCCAGGTCCAAGTGTCCAGGTGACTGCGGGCAGTAACCACACCGCGGTTCTGCTCATGGATGGACAGGTCTTTACATTTGGCAGCTTTTCGGTGAGAAAACATTTCACTCATTTAACAAAAATAACTCTTTCAGTAAGTTGGGTTTAAGTGTTTACCTGTTTACTTTCCAGAAAGGACAGTTGGGGAGGCCCATCTTGGACATGCCCTACTGGAATGCGAAGCCGTCACCCATGCCAAATATTGGTGCCAAATATGGACGAAAGGCTACCTGGATCGGTGCCAGCGGAGACCAGACGTTCCTGCGGATCGATGAGGCTCTTATTAACTCCCATGTCCTTGCCACTTCGGAGATCTTTGCCAGCAAGCACATCATCGGGCTTGTGCCCTCCTCTGTGTCTGAACCACCTCCTTTTAAATGCTTGCTCATCAACAAAATGGACGGAAGCTGCAGAACCTTCAACGACTCTGAGCAAGAAGACCTCCAGGGATTTGGCCTTTGTCTGGACCCTGTTTATGACGTCATATGGAGGTAACTAACAAGAGTGTGGTGTAAGAAAATTATATGATTTGATAAAGCAAGTAATAATTAAAACAGTAAAATTGTCTTTTTCCAAACATCTAAATAAATGTTGAATACATTACTGGTACAACTCCTGCAATTTATTTCCTTGAAGAAAACCCTGCCTCTCACAAATATTTTCCTAATAAATAATTTCTTGTCTGTTGTTCTCTGACTGCTTCTAGGTTTCTTCCAGCTTCTAGAGAGATGTGGTGCTACAATGCAGTGATAGCTGATGCTAGGGTGCCCTCTGCTACAGACCTACAGGCTCGCTGTAGCATCCTCAGTCCAGAGCTCGCATTACCCTCAGGATCGCAAGCAACCACCACTCGCTCCCATGGAGCTCTGCACATTTTAGGTAATCCTCAGCACTGGTCATAAAGCACCATCAAAGGGTTCACCTCATCTAGTAGATCATTTTATACATTTATTTAGTTTGTGTAGTTTTTAAGATACGCCTGTGATGATTAGCTCAGGAGCTACCAATAATCTTAATTAGCATGTAAAAAGAATGTTCCTTATTTTATACAGTAAGTAAGAAACTAAACGTTTTTATCCAAATCATGACTTTTTTTAATTCCAATTTTTTTTTTTTTGTCAGAATATTCACCAGAATATTCACCTTTTTTAGATTACAGATTAAGGACTAATTTAGACATCAAAGTTCATGGTCAGTAATCCAGGTACAAATCCAACAAAGTTCAGTTAGGTCACCTGGACTGCTTCTTTTTTACTGAGATGTTTCGTCCTTCATCCAAAGTACTTCTTCAGTCCGAAGAGCCACAAACTGGAGTCCCACAAGCACCGCACTCTCATAGTGGGGAAAATACAGTTTGCTGGTGTTAAGATGGTTTCTGAGGTCCGCCGCCAAATCAGCAAATTGTTTTTTCCCACTATGGGAGTGTGGTATTTTTGGGACTCCAGTTTGTTTGTGGCTCCTTGGACCGAAGAAGTCCTTTGGATGAAGGACGAAATGTCTCAGCAAAAAAAAAAAAAAAGAAAAAAGAAAGAAAGGAAACCATCCAGGTGAACTGACTGAACATGGTTGAACTTGTTTAGAATTTTTTATCCATGTTATTCCTATCCCCCATGATGCCTCGCGTGAATTATGAGTGTGACTTCCGGCGTGGACCAGAATCGACGTTTATGTGTGAACAGCACAAGTTAATGTAGTTTCTCCAAGCGTTGTGGATTTAATTTAAACATGTAGGAACACCACCTGTCAGAGCTCCAACAGGACAATATGATCATACCGCTGCCTGCTGAGGACGAGGGATGGAGGATGAGCTGAAGAAGTAGCTACAGATTACATCTAGCACATTTAGACACTTTATTGACTCGCTTCTTCTGACAATGAAGTGATGAACAACCTGAATAGCTCGGAGGTGTATTAGTAATAAGGTCGGTCACATTTTTGTTAAAGGAGATGGGACATAACATTATTGACCTTAAAGCAGACATAGAGCCCAGCCAAAGCCTTAAAGTCCTCCATCACTGAGCTTGAGTTAATTACAGAAAATCATAAAACTAAAGATGAACAAATACTATAATACTGAGCCCTCCATACACCTGAAATCACACCTGATATTCTCGTCACACTGTTTTCAATCCTTCTGAGGATCCAGCGTCTCTTCTCCGGTGGTTTATTGTAGTCCAGACACAAAGCAGGATGCAGGGTGTCCTCTGTCGGCTTTTTGTCAAATGAGCGCACACAGCGTCTTGGGTGGTCTCTTCAAGTTCAAAATTTTCAGCCGCATTCTTCTTAAATCCTCATCTGTAGGTAGGAGATGGAAACTAAACCATTTTTCACAGGAACACTCTTTTTGTTTTGGGTCCGTGTTCAAAACTCTGTTGTTGTAGCCACTGATTTAGTTTGGTCTGGCTGTCCTGCAGCCGTGAACACAACAGGTGCCTGAACTCTGCAAGGCTATTTTAGTAAACTTTACGGTTGTTACTTAAATGGGAACAAAACAAAAACAGCATTTCATCTGCTAAACTGAATGCAAATTACTTTCAAATAAACCGTGGTTCATGCTCCAATGCTTACTGCTACTTCCTGTCTGACAGGAAGTTGTGCTCATAATCATTTATACATTAGACCCCCCAGGAATAAGGTGAATAAGTTCTGGTGAAAATTGTTTTGATCCCAACTACCAAACTATTATAAATAATGTTTGCAGTTTTAATGACTTAAACCCAATGGATTTTCTTTTTAGGTTGTCTGGATACATTAGCAGCCATGCAGGAGCTAAAAATGGGTGTAACTAGTGCAGAAGAGGAAACCCAGGCAGTGATGAAGGTCTACTCGAAGGAGGACTACAGTGTCGTCAATCGCTTTGAGAGTAAGACTTTAGACTATTCACTCTTTAAAGGAGTGGAAGATGTGTGTGCTATTACCGGTAAATGCCTACATGTAAATAAAACAATTAAATCAGGCTTTAATCTCTTAAGTAAAACAATCAGACTTTATGTGCATAATTTAATTCACATGAGCTAATTTTGTTGTATTGATTAGTAAACAGCTTAATTTAAACATCTCAATAGATTAAAGATGACTTTTCTTTGTTGCCTTCTTATTTTTTTACTGATAGGCCATGGTGGTGGTTGGGGCTACTCAGCCCACTCTGTGGAAGCCATTCGCTTCTGTGCTGATGCTGACATCTTGCTGGGTGGGCTGGGCCTGTTTGGTGGACGAGGGGAGTACACCGCCAAGATCAAGGTAACAAATCCTTCAACAGATTTTTCCTGCAAAGATGGTTAAATCTAATTGTATTGTTGCCATAAACACATGTTGCTCTAAATGTTTTCTACAGATCTCAGTTCCTCTTGTTTGTTTGAATAGATTTATTGTTGTAGCTGTTTTTGTCTGTCTCAAATGAACATTGTTGTGTAGCTTTTTGAGCTGGGACCCGATGGGGGCGACCATGAGACAGACGGTGATCTGCTCGCCGAGACTGATGTTCTGGCCTACGACTGTGCAGCCAGGTATGACTGAAGCGTCATTCTTTTTCACCAAAATATATAAATATACTTATTTGTCTGTTTGCTGCTATTTTTGTAAAATAAACAAATAAATAAATAAACAAACAAAAAAAAGCTATGCCAATATATTTTTTTATGGTTTCTGTTCCTGTTTGTTTTCAGGGAGAAATATGCCATGATGTTTGATGAACCGGTGCTGCTGCAGCTTGGCTGG
Organism: Simpsonichthys santanae; assembly: GCA_031762415.1. Taxonomy (NCBI): domain Eukaryota; kingdom Metazoa; phylum Chordata; class Actinopteri; order Cyprinodontiformes; family Rivulidae; genus Simpsonichthys; species Simpsonichthys santanae. Next base: position 25,557,874 of record JARVLU010000255.1, read on the forward strand.
TGGTACGTGGCGTGGGCCCGAGTGTCTGGTCCCAGCAGTGACTGTGGTTCCCATGGACAGGCAACCATCACGACTGATGATAGGTAAAACCCATTTACTATCCAAATACTTTAATAACTGTGCATATATACATACAGTATGTGTTTGGCATTGTAAATCATAATTACCATTGTTTCCTTTTTTTTTTGGTCTTTTTTTTAGTGTGGTCTTTCAGTTTAAAAGCTCTAAAAAGTCAAACAACGGTACAGATGTTAATGCGGGTCAGATACCTCAGCTTCTTTACAGGTACGTAAAGTTTTCTATACAGGTAGTCCCCGGTTTACGGTGTCATCGGTTTACGGCATTTTGCGTTTACGTCCTAACCCCCAGTGACGTCATTGCACCTTACGTTGCCTTTTTTATGCAGCATTTATGTTTGTTTTTTTTTTTCTTCCTTTTTTTAGGGTATTTTGTTAGCTAACTGCTTGGAAACACATTAAAACGGCGTTCTAAATATGCTGTTGTTGTTTTACATTGAAAAAAACCTGTTTAAAAAGACGTTACGGCCGCCATGTGCTTTCAGTTTCGGTTTAAGTCTAAAATCCGCGTTTACAGCCGCCACGTGCGAGCAGATTCGGTTTAAGTCTAAATCGATTTACGGCCGGGCCGTAGGAACGGATCTCGGCCATAAACCGGGGACTACCTGTATTTTGTCTAAAGTTTTTTTTTGCTGACATGGTTAACAGTTGTTTTTTTACATTAGACTTCCTTCAAATGATGGCAATGCATCTAAAGGAAAACAGCAGAGCAGTGAACCAGTCCACATCCTAAAACGTTCATTTGCCCGTACGGTTTCAGTGGTGAGTACCGTTTGTGTTTTTATCAGTGTCTGTCACTGTCGTAAGAGGTTTTTTACAGCACTGATTTTATCTCTGTTTGTAGGAGTGTTTTGAGTCTCTGCTGAGTATCCTTCACTGGAGCTGGACCACGCTGGTCTTGGGTGTTGAGGAACTCCGAGGGCTGAAGGGTTTCCAGTACACAGCCACACTGCTGGACCTGGAGAGACTGCGCTTTGTTGGCACATGCTGCCTCCGCCTGCTCAGGGTCTACATCTGTGAAATATTTCCCATCACTGGTAGGAAAACCACGTAAAACATTTGAATGCATCCAAGGGTTGATTGTGTAACGGTTCTTTGCAGCAAAGAAACTGGGATATCAATATAGTTTTATTGGTGATTTGTGTTTAAAAGGGTGGAAAAATGGGCATGGATGCTGCTTTTACTCTCTTTAGCCAGAATTATTTTCAATGTGTGTAGTACAAAAATTACATTTCATCACATTTTTTTAAAATCTTCTGCTCAAATCTCGGTTTATTTTTCTCTCTTGTTTGACTTCTAGCCAGCACCAAAGCTGTGGTGGAGGAGTCAAGCAAGCTGGCAGAGTGTGTGGGAAAGACACGCAGCCTACTGAAGAAGATCCTGTCAGAAGGCATGGACAACTGCCTGACCAAACTGGATAATGACCCTCAGGGCTACTTGTCTCAGCCGCTTACCTTGCTGGAGGCTGTGCTGCAGGAGTGTCACAACACCTTCACCGCCTGCTTTCACTCTTTTTATCCCACTCCAGCTCTACAGTGGGCTTGCTTGTGCGATCTGCTCAACTGCCTTGACCAGGTAGGATGATGTCATACAGCAAATAATCAGCCTCAGAATTTCAGAATCCTTAGCTTTGAACATTTTTTTTTTATTATTATCAGAAAAAAGTTTTAGCATCTTAGAAGAAAAACAATTCTCTTCCCTCACCTTAGGACATTGCCGAAGCCAATTTCCGCACATCCAGCAGCCGCCTGCTGGCAGCTGTAATGTCCGCTCTGTGTAACACCTCAGTGAAGCTGACATCCATCCTTCCAATCGCATATGATGGATAAGTGCTGCTGCGCTCACTAGTCAAACAGGTCAGCACTGAGAACGACTCTGCCCTAGCGCATCGCTTCCCCCTGCTTGTGGCACATATGGAGAAACTAAGCCATGTGAGTTATTTGCTCATCTTTAGACTCTGTCGCTTAGGAAATGTTTTATTGATGAGCTTTTATTTGTCATTACCACTGAATGTGAACAGTTTAGAAATCCCAAAGGGACTTAGAGATGTCTGTGTCACTGCTTTAGACGGAGGAGAACCTGATGGGCATGACCAGTTTCCGGGAAGTTCTGGAGAAGATGCTGGTGATTGTGGTGCTGCCAGTGCGGAAGAGTTTGAGGAAGGAAGTGGAGCTGTTCTCTCCTCACCTGGTGTCCAATACCTGTGGGCTGCTGGCCTCCATCGTCTCAGAGCTCACTGCATCAGCCATGGGCTCTGAGGTAACTCCACTCACACAACACAAACAACAGGCTGCAAGGAAAACAATCAGCATGAATGTGCTCTTTAAACTTGTTTTTCAGGAACATAAAGACAAACGTCAAGTGATTTTTTATTTTTTTTGTAGAGCATATTTTATGCACAGCATTCCAATGGGCTTAACAATCACACAAAAAATATATAATTATACATCACCTTTAGGGTCAATAGAGAGTTAATCAATCCATTTTGTTTCAGGTTTTTGTTTTTAAATTTGACTCATTTGTCCATCCACGTTGAGTTATGTTTTAAATTTATTGGTTTGCACTAATTTCTCTCAACACAGCAGAATCATGACAACATGGCTTATAGTTATTGCTGCTTGTCTTTCTCTTCGTCGAGGCTTTGCCTTTTCACCTAAAATGTTTCTGAAGTTTTTTGTGACAGTGACAGACATGGTGTCTGGACCGCTGCTAACAACAGTAACAGGTTTGGGGGAGGGGGGGGGGGTGCTTTTTGTTCTGTCCTTATGGTATGTTGAGTCATTATGTGGGAGTGGCAGATGTCTTTCACCCTCTCATCTATCACACGTGCGCTGACTGTCATCGTCATTGTTTGCTACCTCATGGCCTGCGGTCAGGACTCCTGTTGCCACGGTAACGTCACCTGACAGCAGCCCTTCACGCCACAGTTTTTCTCCCCAGTCTGTTGTCAGGGAAACAAGTCTTCCTCCCTCGAGTACCTGATCAGGTCCCTCTGCAGCTGCGTCTGGCTCGTTGCAGTCAAGAGGCTAAAATAAACAATTAGTTTACTTCCCCTGAGCATGTGACAGTTTTATCTCAGACATTCTGCTTTTTTTTTTATCTTTGAGAGTAAATATACTTTTCTGAATTCCTCATGAAGATAACAAACAGCTTTGATCATTTTTAGTAAAAAAAAAAAAAAAATCAGTTAGGTTAAAAAAAAGAATTATGTCATAATGTTGATATATTTGGCTACATGCTTTAACATGCACTTGTTTATTAGGTTGATGGGCTGAACTCGCTTCACTCTGTGAAAGCATCTCCAAACCGCTTCACCAAAACAAGCCAGGGCCGCAGCTGGAACACGGGCAACGGCTCCCCAGATGCCATCTGTCTGACTGTGGACAAGCCAGGCGTTGTTCTGGTCGGCGTCTGTGTCTACGGGGGAGGCGGCATCCATGAGTATGAATTAGAGGTGCTCGCAGATGATGTAAGTAATCGTGACTCATTTCAGCCTTAATGATCCCTTCATTTCAAATGTTCGTTTTGTTTCTTGGGAGCTTTTTGTTTCTTGTTGTATGACTATTGTTCTGTTTTATTTCAGGCTCAGACAGAACACCCAGGGGACTCGGCACATTCTCACAGGTGGACGTCTCTTGAGCTGGTGAAAGGAACCTACAGTACTGATGATTCTCCCAGTGACATCGCAGAGATTCGCATGGATAAGGCTGTACCACTGAAGGTACACGAGCACCCCCCAGAAACAGATGTTTAGGGCTTTTTGTCAACATCTGTATCTGTTTAACTTACTGCAAGATAATGTGGGTGAAATTGTTATTTTTTGAATCTTTTGACTACAATCTGTTAAATGTATCCTTCTGTGTCTCAATCTATTACAGGAAGGGGTAAAGTATGCAGTCCGGTTACGAAACTACGGCAGCAGGACGGCTAACGGAGATGGAGGTATGACCACAGTGCAGTGCTCTGATGGTGTTTCATTCACCTTCAGCACTTGCAGCTTGAGTAGCAATGGAACCAACCAGACCAGAGGTCAGATCCCACAGATTCTTTACTACAGGTAAACACAGAACCTGACTTCTCACATGTTGCACATTAAAAAACAAAATCTGATCCAAGTTCTTCTCACTACTGAAGGAGTGAGTATGATGGAGACCTGCAGTCTCAGCTGCTAAGTAAAGCCAACGAGGAGGACAAAAACTGCAGCAGAGCTCTGTCTGTGGTTAGTGCTGTGGTCCGAGCTGCAAAGGACCTCCTTCACAGGTCATTTGCAGTTGATGGTAAGCACTTCTTCTGTTGTGAATACTTATGATTCACTGGGTCTTTTAAATTAAATTGGTTGTTTTGTCTTACCAGTAGATGATATCCCAGAGTTGTTGAGCTCCTCCAGCCTCTTCTCCATGCTCCTGCCTCTTATTTTGGCTTACATTGGCCCCGTTGCTGCATTGGTGCCCAAGGTAACGTTTAAAATAAGGAGGGTAAATTGTTTTATCTATCATTAATATGACTATTCATGTGGTGTAATACCTCTTCATTTTTCTTCCAGGCTGCTGTTGAGGTCTTTGGACTTGTTCAAGAGTTGCTTCCTGCCGTCTCTGGTCTCAATCAAAAATATGCCCCGCCCACCTTCAACCCCAACCAGTCAACAGACAGCACCACTGGCAATCTGCCCGAGCAGGGCCTGTCAGCTTGCACCACCTCAAACCACTACTCCGTGATTGAGAGTGACCATCCTTACAAACAAGCTGGTGTCACACAGTACAGGGTACTGTTCCTGCTAATCTGCCGTTTATAAAGATTTTAATAGTGGAACTGAAATATTTTTAATTGATCTCATTCTATCTCACCGTTTTGTAGGTATCATTTCCAGACTGCGTTCGTTGGACCACCATTGAGTTTGATCCACAGTGTGGCACTGCTCAGCCAGAGGATGTTCTTCGTTTGCTCATCCCCAGCCGCAGACTCCACCTATCCAACTTTGGTGGCAAACCTCTGATCCACGACACCATTAATACCTGGACCGAGCTCAAGAAGTTCTCGGGCTCTACTGGATGGCCGACCACTGTTCTTGTGCTTCCAGGTAAAAATAAATGAGAAGAGTTTGACTGCTGTCAGACTCAAAGCTTCAGCTTCAGTGTTATAAACAGTCAAGTGTTTTCACTTTATGCGCTGTGTAAAATTAAACCTTTATAACAAGTAGCCATTTTTTAAATTGAACTCTGCTCACCCACCTGTTTTTTTATGTCTACTCTATTTTTAGGAAATGAAGTGCTCTTCTCACTTGAAACAGCTTCAGATTATGTAAAAGATGAAAAAGCTTGCTTCTACGGCTTCAAGTGTGTGGCTATTGGATATGAATTTAATCCTGGTCCAGATGAGGTACTGAAACTTTACAGAGTTGGACTTTGTAGGTTTTTTAGGGCTGATATTGTTTTTAAGAAGAAGAATGAAGGGATTTTTTGCATTTGATTTTATGTATACAAATAACTTGGGGACAGCTGTGGCTGAGTGGTTAGAGCAGTCGTCCTCCAATGTGAGAGTTGGGGGTTTGATTCCACCAGCAGTCACAAGCTGAAGTGTCCCTGGGCAAGACACTGAACCCTTCATTGCCTCCAATGTGTGTCCCATCAGTGTATGGATGTGATAAAGCACTGATTATCACATCCATACATACATTATGGGTAAATGAGGACGTAGATTGTAACGTAAAGAGCTTGAGTATCTTGATAAAATAGAAAGGCGCTGTGTAAGTACAGTCCATTTAACATTTATAATAATCTAATGACATAAACCCCTTAAATAGAAAACATAAATTCAACACTGCAGCATCTCTCATGTCTGTTCTGTATGTTTCATGTAAAAAAAAAAAAAAAAAAAAAAATGTCATTTTCTAATGTGCTTGCTTTGATGTAACATACGCACTTTCTTTTTAATAGTTTAATATTTTATTTACCATTTAATAGGATTATTAGTCTGATTTCAATTATTTCAATAGGATATATCTACTCCCAAGTCATCCGTCTCTACACTATGCTCAATATACATTCATTGAAATTTAACACAGGGTGATCTGATTTAGCATTTCATTGTTTGAAACTATGTTTTCTGTTTTATAGTTTTATTCCATGTGCTGTAAAATATACCTTGTAACTTTTTATTTAATGCTGTGATTTTTTTAAAGCACTTTGGTAACAGTTTCTGTTTTAAATGTGCAAATAAATCTGACTTGACTCAAACCATGTAACAAACAGGCCTGCTATATCTTAGGATATAAAAGATGTCTTGTCGTCTTTTCAAGGTAGAGTGACTTTCTGACCAGTTGCTTCTGACATTTCAGGGTATCATCCAGTTAGAAAAAGAGCTGGCGTTCCTTGGCAGTGTGTGTGCTGCAGCTCTGATGAAGAAAGATTTGGCCCTTCCTATTGGTATGAAGAATGACGTTTGCTGCAGCTATTTTGATTTTCCTTTTTAATGGAAATACATTACAGTTTTGAGGAGAACACAATATTTGTTGACCTGTATATTTTTTATTTCAGGCAATGAATTGGAGGAAGATCTTGAGATTCTTGAGGAAGCCTCTCTTCAGGTGTGTTTTCTGTTAAATTCTGATTTAATAATTTATTCATGAGAAAAAAAAAATACAGCTCTTCAGCTTGTAGGGTTTCTTACTCTGTCCATTGTTTTCACTCAGGTGTGTAAATCCCACTCTGGAATCCTGGGGAAGGGTCTGGCTCTCTCGCACTCTCCCACCATCCTTGAGGCTCTGGAGGGAAATCTGCCCCTCCACCTTCAAACCAATGAGCATTCTTTCCTTGAGGACTTCATCACCTGTGTACCAAACTCAAGTGGAGGGCGTCTGGCCAGGTACCTTACTGTGCAACCAGGACTTTTTACAAATGTACTCATTAAAATGAAAAAACAAACAAACTGTGAATTATGTGAAAGCTTCAAGCTGTTCTGCTTCTACTGTTCAAACTTTAACGCTACATTTTTCTCTCTTTGTTTGTTCCGTCCAGATGGCTACAGCCTGACTCCTACGCAGATCCTCAGAAGACTTCTCTGATCCTGAACAAAGACGACATACGCTGCGGATGGCCAGCCACTGTGGTCGTTCAGACTAAAGACCAGTATGGGGATGTGGTGCATGTTCCTAACATGAAGGTAATGAGCATCACATTTAGCTGCTTCCAAGGCTGCAGTTTCAAATCAATTTAAGTACCGGTACCGTAGTTCTTCTGGTATTTCTGACAACTGTGTTTTTTATTCTCCGTTTTCTCTTTAGGTGGAGGTGAAGGCGGTACCTGTTTCTCAGAAGAAGTCAGTTCAGACAGATAACATGAAGAAGCTGCAAAGGCTGCCTGGAAGCTCCTCCCCTTCTTCTTCTTCTGGTCCTGACCTAACCTTCGGAGGTCTGCCAGTTCCAAAGCTGGAGGCCACATATGAACCTGTGATAGTGAAAGAAGCACGATACATTGCCATAACCATGATGAAGGTCAGCTTTGTGCCACTTACACACACACTTTCTTTCAATTTATCATTTCTTTCTTTCAGTTTATTAAATAGTTTTATTTTTGAACCTGTCCAGAGGACCGGACTTAACTTTTTTAGATTTTTCTACCTGCATTATTGAGCTTTCATCAGGATAGGTTTATTAAATAGTTTGCAGATTAAAAAGAGCATTTGTTATTGAGGAAAATGTGAATAGTTGATGCTAATTGACTGCAGCAGGTTTCTATAGCTAGGTGTTTTTTTTACTGTTACTTTCCTGCTAACATCCTGTGCCTTTTCAGGCGTATGAAAGTTACTCTTTTGAAGAGCTGCGCTTTGCTTCACCTACCCCAAAGAGGTAAGCAAGTACATGCAGAACCCATCATGTATTACACTGAGATTTGTCTTCTTTTTATTTTTTTTAGTTGTTCCCTCTTCAGGGGTCGCCACAGCAAGTCATCCCCTCCATCTCTCTGTCCTCACTCCAACTACCTCCATGTCCTCTGAAACTGCATCCATATACATATATATATATGTCCCTCGTTTATTGTGGGGGTTTCGTTACAGACCCCTCTCCCCCCCTGCAACAAGTGAAGTTCTAAACTCTTAAACCCACTAATTTTAACAACATACGTACGTATATGTAGCTACTAAATTTTACTCACCAGCTCTGCAGAACAGCAGCAACCCTGTTCCGGTCCGACTTGGTTCCATTTAGGCAGACCTACCCTGCCGGTTCTGGTCAGCTCTCTGGTTCAGGGTAGTAACGGTGGGCTCCAGACAGAACGCCGGACCTATGGGGGGGCGCATCCCGCATGGCCAGCACGGAACCAGATGGTTGTTAGATTGAGTCCAAATCTGGAAGTCCCGGTGGGCTCCAGAGAGAACACCGGACCTTCGGGTGACATGTCCTCACTCTGAAGTCCTTATGGGCCAGCAAGCAGCTCTCAGATTGACTGTTGAGTCTGGATGTCCGGTTCTGCTCTGGTTCCCGGTGGGTTCTGTGTGGCTCTCTGCATCTGCTGGGCGCCGAAGTCACTGAATGAATAAGGAATGAACTTTTTTGTATCAGATCAAAACGTTCCCTCTAGTGGGGGTGTCAAACCCACTTACAGAAGGGGGCCACAATTAAAACCTTTTTCAAACTAAGGGCCAGATTCAGAATCTACATTAACTCAAGTTAGATATCCAGCATCTTTTCTTAGTTGCAGATTCCTCAACAAGAGTTTGATTGGTCTCATTTGATGTTTCCTGCGGCACATTCGACATCATAATCAAAGATTACTGAAAAAATAAAGTGATAAAAGTATTTTATGTTTCACATATCATCTTGGAGGCCAGATAAGATGTCCATGAGGGCCACATTTGGCCCCCGGGCCTTGAGTTTGACACATGTGCTCTAGTATGTCAGCAGAAGGAAATGGGGCTTTTGGGTGGGGCACTGTTGGCTTCTGGGAAATGTAGTCATTAATGAGTGGAGATGCACTGTAGGCCTACTGAGAGAAAATGACAAAATGGCGACGCCTGTCTGAAGTATTTTATTTTTTTGTTAACTTTTACTGTACAGTATCCAGTACTGTCCCACTCACGTAATATCAAAGTTGACAACCATGCCGTGTACAATCTTTCTTTGAAAAACCGCAAAAGTCAAATCGTGAAGTAGTGAAGGACTACTGCATCTCCTCTTTGTCTTTTTCCTGGCAGCTGCATTTCTAACATCCTTCTACCAATATACCCACTGTCCCTCCTCTGGACATGTCCAAGTTATTGAGATTCAGTATGCTTATTGATTCCTCTCCATACAGACCGAGTGAAAATATGCTCATCCGTGCCAACACTGATGGGACCTACAGCGCTAACTGGACTCCAGGAGCAGTTGGCCTTTATACAATTCACGTTACCATTGATGGCATTGAAATAGGTATACTTTCTCAACCCACCACCTAGTGTGTTATAGTTGATGATTTTCAGTGTTGTCTAAACTTGAGAAGGATTCCCTAACAAAGTTTTAATCTGCTCTTTTTAAGATGCTGGTTTGGAGGTAGAAGTCAAAGACCCCCCAAAAGGTATGATACCGCCTGGAACTCAGATGGTCAAACCAAAGACAGAACCTCAGCCTAGCAAGGTGAGTTATGAACCTCTGGGCATCTTTTTCTTTTCTTTTTTTTTTTATTGGGTTATTACAAACCAAACATCAATGGGCCACAAGAAGCCAAAGGACATGAAAACTAATAATAAATCATCTGTTTACAAGACATGGGAAGTAAGGCTAAGGATAAATTACCCATTTGATGAGGGGGAGCATTCTGGTGTAATGCATAATATTATGTTCTAGTTGTAGTAGCAAAAATAAACTTTTGTATACTTTGTGTAGTTCTTTGTTGCGCATAAATTTATAGGGTGAACATTTTCATTCAACTTGGTGAAACTATACTAATATAAAAAGTGCAACATTTTTACACTTTTAATAAATGATGTGTTTTATGTCAAACAAATGATGGGACCTGCAGTGTGAGAGGACCAGTCTAAACAGGAAAGCATGCCAGCAGTTGCATCAGTGAGGCGGCAGTATGACCTTTACTTTACATTACTGAATGTAAAGGCACGTCAGCAGATCTCATCTTTATGACTCCAGTATGTTTCTCATAAGTAGATGAGACCATAAATAAAAGCTTTACAATAGTGTAGCAGTGACTAATGTTTGGCCTGCTTAAAAAGGAGTTCTACAGAATAAATACTGTATTTAAATAAAACAATGGGTTACTGTCGGGCATTTTGGGTTCACTCATTTTCGGAAAAATATTTTCCTGTAATTGTAATAATGGAGAAACAAGCAACAATGTTTGTAGTTGATCAGTCTTTTTCATCCTGCTTTGGATCTTGTGCTCCATGACTTTATGCTCCAATCTACAAGCTGCCAAAAAAAGGCAAAAATAAAAGAAACTAACCAACGTGTGCTGCTGAAAACAAAGCTCTTAAACCTTCTTTGTCCATCCTTTGCTGTGCCTGTTTACCTGGCAGCAGGCTCAGTGTGGGATCATGCATGCACCCACCAAAAAGTGTCCTGCTTTGTCTTTTCTTTACTTCAGATGCATTTTTGTTCATTCTATTTTTTGCTCTTACACCTCATCACTGTCTCCTTTCTGCTTCTGTCAGGTCCGCAAATTTGTGTCCAAGGACAGCGCAGGCCTACGCGTGCGTAGTCACCCCTCCTTGCAGAGTGAACAGATAGGCATAGTGCATGTCAATGGCACCATCACTTTCACTGAAGAGGTAACTGACTGAAGACCTGACATACCATCCAGAGCGCTCTCATCCACTTTTACTTTATGTTTGGGTTTGTTTGGTTTTTTTTTTTCATCTGTAAAATTAAAAACGGAATGTTCTACATGTCTAGATCAGTGGTTCCCAACCCGGGTGCACCAGAGAGCTCAGGTGGGGTATGAGACTTTAATGGCACAGAGGCTGACAATGTTTTGCCCTAGAATAAAATAATACCACTAAATTTAATGTTTAAAGTCTGAGTAGAAGTTTGCATCAAACACTGCTCATGCACACAGAGCTGCTTTTTACATGTGGTTATGTGTTTATGGGATTGAAAAAATTAAAACAAAATAAATTGAACACATTTGTAACTAAAGGCTTCCACGTACTCAGGTGTACTTCACTCCGCAGAGGTCCGCGCATACCGGATTAGACTCAACGCGGTCTCGAAGTGGACACCTGCAAGCCATGTCTACGCAAAGATACATTTTTACGTATGCATACTTGGTGTTGCACATTAAACTGACAGGCGACGGACTGTTTTGTATGTGACACCAATGTATTAAATTCCCTTCTTCATCCCTGATCTGGTTTAATGGCAATCTCTTTCTCCTTGTCCGTTGACGCCATGACTGAAATTGTGAGAAATGAAAGACTTTGTCACGAGCTAATGAAAATCAGGCCCAGCGTGGCTGCGGGAGGGTCTGGAAATTTACTAGTGGGCCAGTCTGATGTGTGGGCTGCAGGACCAGCGCTTCCTGCTTTTTTATTTTTTAGAACGTTTTATTAACAACATATAAACACAGAACACTGCTGCTGCTGCTGCTGCTGCTCCTGGGCTTGTGACCTGTCAATCAGTCCAGTAGGCGTGTCAGCAAACGGCCAATCGGCAAGCTCAGTTTGTCCCCTTGCCTGTGGAGCTGGTCTGCAGCCGCTCAGGGTGGACGCTTGAGCATGACCTCAACTGTTTGCGGACAGTGCGTACACTATTATTATATAGTGACTACAGTACTGTATTTGAAAGACCTTCATACAAAATTCTGAGCAAGTGATTTATTGAAATTTAAAATTCAAATTGGTTAAATTGTAACAAATTTACATTAGTCCCTCTTTATCGCAGGGGCTTCCATTCTCAGTCCTCCCACGATAAGTGAAAAACCACAAAGAAGGAATAGCAGTACAAGAACTAAGTAGTAAGTAGTAGTTTATTTGAGTATATATAATATATGAAGTCGTTTTAAACCCTTTGTATACTCTTGCAATATTCTAAACAATGTTTCTAAATTCTAAACGCACTAAAAGAGGACAGAATGTCATCATCTCCGTTCTCTGCCTCCAGCTGCTCTGCCAGCGCTCTCGGCCACGCCCACTTCTCTGCTGCAGAGCGGAGATCATGACATGCTGCAGGAGGAAGCTTCTCCCTGCACATGTGGGCTGCACACAGGTGCAGCAGATGCTAAATAATTTTAAATAATTTATTTTAAATAAACAATCCATGCCACTCGTGCGGGCCATCCATCAGTCAGTCAATGTCATGTCCAATCTTAATTGAAAAACCACGGAAGAGTGAGTCTGCAAAAGTTGAACTGCAAAGCAGTGAGGGACTATTGTCCATTTTATATTTGCAAGTGCACACAATGTATGCACTCCCATCCTCATGACAAAGCTCTAATGACAATATATACACATTTGAACCTCTTTTGCATCCTGCTGTTACTTATTAATATTGTCACAGCATTCCTGCAACCTCGGAGAAGTCAAATGTTTTGTTTGAGGGCGCTCTCCTTTTGTTGCCTCAGAAATAAGCCAGCGTGGCTGAGCTCTGCTCTGTTGCTCATTTTCTCTTAGATCCACAATGATGACGGTGTATGGCTCAGGCTCAATGATGACACAGTAAAGAAGTATGTTCCCAACATGAATGGGTACACAGAAGCCTGGTGCCTCTCTTTTAATCAGCATCTGGGCAGGAACCTACTGGTCCCAGCAGACGTAAGTAGAAGGCGACCCTCTGAGCAGTTTGACGTGGTCTGGTAATAACAGCCTCCTTCGCTGTTTATTTGGAAAAGAGCTCATCTATGTTGTGTCATTTATTGGGTTTTAAACATTTAATTTTGTGTCTGGCACCCACTTCACAAATGATCTCACAGCATGGTAGAATGTAATGTTGCATGATACCTCTATTAGAGCAGTGTTGAATATGAAACTTTTACTAACACACAGTGCAAGGGGACATCTTCTGAAAGTGTGCATGCATTAACTCGTGTCTAAACTGTAACATATGCCATCTTATGTGTAGCTGAACATTCATGTACACAGTTAGCTTGATGCATTAAGCCCAATGCAGGGATTGACTGATGAGGTCAAACAAAGAAACAATGACATCCGGTGTGCTGTTTGGTTTAGTTAATGCCCCCCACTCAGGTTTTGAACATCATTGTAATAAAAGTGTAAACTGCATTTTGCTCCATGTCTAAATATACAGTATATTCAACTTATAAACTTGTATTTGTACATGACATGAATGTTGCATTCTATTTAAAAGATGGTTGTTTTTGTCATGAAGTCATCTCAGATGCAAAAAAAAAAAAAAAAAGACTGGGTCAAACATTTGACCTCTACTGCGCTGCAGTTGCAGCTCTGCACTGGGATGCTTTTAGGTGCTCAGTTTTCCATTTAAGATCTGTCTGAACAGCACGACACACCACATCATTCAAGTGGGACATTTTTTTGGAAGTTTTGTATTTATTTCTATAACTGTGTACTTTTGGTTTGGGGTTTGTAAAAAACAAAAATGACTCCAGGTGTTTTGGAACGAACTTCTTTAGTTCACCGGTTAAATGTACTCCACGATCAGCAGGCGTTCTTGGGCCTTTTAATCAGAGCTCCAAAACAAACCAGATTTTCTGAAAACTACTGCTCTTTTTTATTTGATCTAATACCATCTTCTTTAAATATAGAAGTCAATCCTTTTTTTCCTTCCAAAAAAATACAGTATACGCACCTTTTTCTCCCCTTTTCACTTCCTCTTCCTCTATTTGTCTGTTGTTTCATGACTCTCTCACAATTTGCTCAGACTGTCTTTAATGCTAGCCAAGGAGTCAGGGATATCGCCTTTTTGTCATGGACCCCCTTAACTATATTCCCGTCACAGGTGAGTTGGCTGAACGAGGGATACATAGTTTGACTGCCCCACAGCTAGTCATCTGTCAAACTACCTGTCGCCTTGAGACCCTTTGTGACGTTGTAGTTTTATCAGAATGTTAATGTCAGTCATACTTTGTAAAAAGTCAATACAGTATATATACGTGGTAGTCTGTATGTTGATAATATGATACATCAGTCAGCACTGCCTGTAGAGTTCTGCAATGGTCACATTTAACATTTTATACAGTATACTTATTTTAGGCTTGCTTGTTGCATGGGTTTCAAATACTGATCCAGTCGGTTGCATGAGGTTTTGTTTGAAAGGTTTTTGTATTAAATATTGTATTAATATAAGCAAGATAGCATGCTTCTTTTAATATAGTGTAAAACTAATTGCTATTTCTGCTTAATTTGAGAACTTATTGTCATTTGTTGTACAATTTAATCATTTTTGTCTAATGCATTGTTCATTTTTACATATTATGTACACCATATATATGCTTTTCAAAACAATGAACAAAATAAAAAGTTTGAGCATATTTTTGTTGATTAGGAGGCACATAGTTATTTATTTTAGTAGAGTTGTAGCCTGATACTTTGTCAAAAGATAATTGAGATTTTACTTCTTACCAAAGTCTACTGTAAAATGGCAAACTGCTTGAGATCTTTAAAAGATACGGTAGTTCAAATCTTTTGAAGTGGGTTTACGCGTTAAAGTTTTAAGCAATTAATATCTTACCTGCTGTAAATAGCACTTTGACAAACCCAAGTTTGGACAAGTAGATTAATTTTTAACATTATTTTATGAACTTTTACATTTCTGTCCATTTCACATTGCATAGGTAATCTGGCAGAAACATGATATTCCTGTTAGAAACGTTGCAGGATTTACCGGAAGTGCTACAGCTAACTGCTACTAGTAGCACTTACAAACAATCCTAGAATTTTATGTAAATAACAGCACAATACAAAATAGGTTTGTAAATTAATGTTTGTGTGTACTTCTATTAATTTTTTTAATTTGAGTAACCACCTTGGTTTAGGGCTCTCTTGCAGTCAGATTTAAACACTGGCTTTCCAAACTTGACATTGTTCATTCAGATATTTGCAAAGAGAAGACAGTCTTTTCTAACATTGCAGATGTCACTTCAAATTACTTGAACTGTTGCTTTAAAGAACACTTCATTTACAGCAGCTACTCACTAACAAGCTAATGTTAGCTTCTCAGGACAGTATCTAGTTGATACATGTTGTTTTTTTATTTTTATTTTTATCTTATTTAATATTTATTCATTACAAATTTAAAACATAAAAGAAACAATTTACTGTTTCATAAGTAGAGAAAGAAAAAAAAAGAACAAATTTAAAATGAAAGGAAGCAGAAGAAGAAATAAATCTTATATCTGCCCCTTCTTAAAACAAAATCAATTCAAACAATCAATTCAAGCAATAATCACCCATGAACCTAA
>JARVLU010000255.1:25624610-25635065 GCA_031762415.1 Simpsonichthys santanae
ACAGTACGTACATGTCTGTATTTTTTGAACATTATGTAGGGTATTGTGTTAGGATAGGTGGTGTGCTTGGTACAGTCTGGTAGAGTTGGTACATTCTAATTTGCATCGGTTTACTTTCAAATCGGTATCCGACCGGGCCTTTGTAACAGAACTCGGTCGGGAACCGAGGACTACCTGTATAGGTTATAGTGCTTGAATATGACTACCGGTAACTGTCAGTTCCAGTTTGTCATTTACATGCTTCTACTACACATGATACAAATTTACTGCATTGCTTGACATTTTGAATTGTTTTTAACTAATCATCTGACTGGTTGGGAAACATTTGTCCATTGAAATGAACAACTACCTGTCTGTTACCAAAAAAATTCACAAATCAGCAGAAGAATTTAATTGTCAGAGAATGACAATTGGTTGTACGTCTGCAACTGATTAACTTTTGAAGTGAACCCAATTCAAGATGGCTGCCACAGTCACGTGACTATAGAAAACATAATATGGTAATGACTATCTCGGTTCATACAGATATTGACCTAAAATTTGGCGTAGTAGCATTTGGGAGTTGGTCCTATCACAAACGCCAAACAATACAAATTGTACAGGTAGTCCTCGGGTTACGACGGTCTCGGGTTACGACGGTCTCGGGTTACGACGGTCTCGGCTTACGACGTTTCAACATTACGACGCATCTCCCTTATTCACGTTACGCGGTTGCGTCGGTTTTACGTCGGTTTTATGTCAGTTTTTAACGTCAGTTTTACGTCAGTTTTACGTCAGTTTTACGTTGGTTTTACAACGGTTTTACGATGGTTTTACGACGTTAAACGTCGTAACGCGGCAGCACAGTGGCGGAAGAATACAGTCCTGTACGGAGGAGGACGGCGTCACTAGCATCCCAGTAGGCCATTAGACCTTCATTAGCCCTTCATTATGGCTCCCAAATGCAAGGAGGACCCTTCTGATGGCAGTGCATCGAGGAAAAGGAAGGCCATCACCATGGACTTACGTCGAAAATCAGTTTACGCGCTTGGTAAAACAGGTACGTCACATGTATTTATGTACGTTCTAACTTACGTCGAAAATCGGTTTACGCCGCCGCGTAGGAACGGATCTGCGTCGTAAGTCGAGGACTCCCTGTACTCCGGTTTTCCTCCCACAGAGCAAAAACATGCATGTTAGGCTGATTGGTGACTCTAAATTGTCCCTAGGCGTGACTGAGAGTGAATGTTTGTCTCATTTGTCTCTATGTGTCTCTGTGATCAACTTGCGACCCGTCCAGGGTGTACCCCGCCCCTCATACAGTGATTGCTGGACATGGGCACCGGCAACCCCCGTGACCCAAAATGGAAGAAGTGGGTAAAAGATAATGGACAGATGAAAACTGATGGAGTTTTTTTTTTTTTCTCCATTCATTCAATCTTTATTTAGACAGACAAGTCACAATGAGCCTAGAAGACTCATTTAAGTGAGATCTGCTTAGACAGACAAAAAGTTATGAAAGTGGACACATGTTTTGGAGGTAGTAGCTGCTCTGACCAGCTTTTCCTCATAAAAAAGGATCCAGTATTTGTTAACGGTGTGTATGAATTACTGTGTGGTTCGCGGTGTGTTCATTAATGAATGGATCTGCTCTGCGCCTTTAAGCTCCTCAGCTCCTCCTCCTCTCCTCAGCCTGCAGACCGTCTTTAAAGCATCCAGAGGAAGTGATCAACCAGAGGCCAGCATGTCCGACAACAGCTCCCACCGCCGTGGGCTTCACGACCAGCCGCTCAGCGGAAGTTAGCGCGTGAGAGAGCTCGCGACGCGTCCTCGGGGCCGTTCGGCTTTCTCCGCCTTCAGGCTTGACCCGATGGACGTCGATGGACTGGACTGAGTCGAGCTTCTGTCGGACTGAGCGAAAAGAAACCCCCTGCGTGTTCGAGCGTCCCGCTCCGACTGGAGCGTCCGTTTGTGTGTGTTGGATGTGCGTGCGTGCGCGTGGAGGTGTGCGTCGCGCCCGCAGGAACAGCAGCAGGAGCGGCGGTGGAGGTGACCGCGGGAGGCGAAGTTGAGCGCCGTGATTTTTGCTCCTTTTTTAAAATTATTATTCCTGATTTAGTGATGTTGTCATGCCACGACAAGGGGCAGGTGGATTAACGTCTCCCCGATGAGAAGTAATCCTCCGTCCGTGATCGTGACGGCGATGATGTCGAGTAAGAGCGTGGAGTGGCTGCAGGACGAGCTGGAGTCCGGGTCCGGTTCGCTGCTGCTGCTGGACTGCAGACCCCACGAGCTGTTCGAGTCCTCGCACATCGAGTCCGCCATCAACCTGGCCATCCCGGGCCTCATGCTGCGGAGGCTGAAGAAGGGCAACCTCCCCATCCGCTCCATCATCCCCAACAACGAGGACAAGGAGAAATTCGTCAAGCGGTGCAAGACGGACGTGGTGCTCCTGTACGACGAGGCGGCGTCGGAGCGGCAGGAGTCCGGGCTGGGGAGCTCCGTGATGGGGCTGCTCCTGCAGAAGCTCCGGGACGACGGCTGCAAGGCGTTCTACCTGGAAGGTGAGCTCCCAGAAGGAAGTGGTGAAGGTTTTCCAAACCTGACCGAAGCCGAGTGTTTAATTTCCACTCGGTAAATGCGCCATTTGTAAAACAGAAAGTCGAGTTTCAGGGGCTTTGCATTTTAAATAAAACTAATTAATCTGCAAACTAAAGTTGATATTTTGCGTAAACGACCCCACATTTCAACTGTTGGCTCAAAGTGTTTTTCGATTAGTCGTTTTTGGACGAACAACGCGGTGGTTCTGCTTCAGAGGCGGTTAAACTCCACACGAGGCTGTTTTATCCGAGTTGTCATTAAACGCAGCCGCCATGTTGTTGCTCCTTCAGGAAAAAGAGCTGGGGCTTTTTCATGAATGAACCGAGAAACGAGGACACGACGGCGTCCTTTCAATCACACCGAGGTCAACTTAAACAAAAGGAAACCACGGAGGGAGTTTGTAGTTTGTCAGTAATTGCAGATATTGTGTGTCTGAGCTGTGGGGGATAGATTTGTTTGACAGAAGTCACAAGCCTGGCTGCCATTCACAAAAAGCCTGAACGGTGTCGCTGGCTGTTTTCTCAATGGCGCGACTCCGACCTGTTTTCATCTTCATCCTGACACAGATTACCAGCTAATCTCCTTTTATCCGCCTTATCAGCGTGCTGTGATGGTCACCTGTCTAGGATCATTTAAGGTTGCATAAATTTTACATTATGGTGTAAGAAGAGAGCATGTGTCAGCCTAGTTTATTATATCCTGTATAGTTAAAAATATAAATTTATATTCAGACTAAACAATTGTATGGTGGTGCGGTGGTTGGATATGTTGCCTCGCAGCCAGAGGGTTGCAGGTTTGAAACCAGGCTGCAACTTTTGTGTGGAGTTTGTATTGTCTTCCAATACAAAAGCTCATGACTTGTCTATTACTGATTAAACTGCTACAGATACTAAAGTGCATGCTCGAATTGTCGGTGTTTTGTGATGCGTTGTGGTCTCAGGCCTATTTCCAGTTCTTTTAAATGCTTAGTCTAAACAGTGTCTATACCTGTAGCTGCAGTCATTGTGTTTCTCAAATAGGAAATTTGATCATCACAGAGTAAAATACCACAACTAATTTATAAATACTGTTGTACAGTAGTACCTTGATTATTGCAGGTGTTACATTCCACATACCACCATAGGTGAAAAACCGTGAAGTAGGAATGCTATATATTTTTTAGTATTTATATATATTGACCCTTTGCGCGTGACGTTACGCTCTTGGGAAAACGGTCCAGTCCACCATGACGGACGTCCGTACAACTGCCTCCACTCCTGTGTAGCCAGTCCAAACTCAACCAGTTGGTTGCCTAATATCCTTGTTGTTCTGTCGATTTGCCTGTAAATGAGTCATAAGGTGCTCGAACAGACAAGGAAGGAAAGCAAACTTGTCCTTTTATTGCATACATTTTGTTGTGGACCGAAGACGGTGATGGATGGCAGCCATCAACCGTAAGGACTGGCAACCCTCCGTTTATTTGCGGAAATTGGTCCTGGAATTTGTGGAAATAGGCCGGTCCTGCTCTGGCCCTACTCTGTAGCTTAACATTTGACTGGGGTGTGTGATATGGCATAAAATTCATATCCCGATATCTATTGTGATGAGAAGCTGCACAATGCTACATGCTAACTACAGCCGGCTAGCTTCGCTACCTAGCTCTCAAAGAAAACAGACTTTAACACCATTTACGCACAGTTTCCAACAACAACAACAAAAAAGTAACATTAAATATTGCTTATTACTTACTTCCACAGATAACTTAGCTCGACTAGAACACATAGTAGAACAGGAAGCCATGGCAAAAACAAGCTAGGAAAACAATAGCTGTTGCTCTGTTCAGCCGCAGCCGTCCTTCACTTCTGACGTCTGTCATGGCGTCTCGACGTGATTCGCTTACATATGTGACGTACATGTAGTTGCAATGGGTCAATATTTTAAGGCTTTGTAAACCCTTCCCACACTCTTGCAATGTTCTAACCTCGTAAACCCACATAATTTTAACAACACATGTAAATGTACTGTACAGTACTTTTTGAAGATGGAGCTGGAATTCCTGGCGACACCACTCCAAACCAATAAAAATACGGTTTTCAAACCAGCTTTTATTCACTTCAATTCAGTTTATTTATATAGCGCCAAGTTACAACAGAAGTCGTCTCAGGGCACTGAACAGAAACATTCATAAATAATGAAAAAAATAAGTTAACATTATTTATCTGAGGAGCAGGCTGCTTTGAATTTAACTCCATCACAGATTCTCATCTTGAGCAAGCATGAAGGCGACAGTGGAAAGGAAAAACTCCCTCATGAGGAAGAAACCTCCAGCAGAACCAGGGTCAGGACAAGCGTCCATCTGTTCAGTCACACGGGCTACGTTTAGTTAACATTAAATGTGTTGAACAGTTTCTTCATATTTTTAAGAAGCTAAAAAAAATTACAAAGTGTGGACAGATTTTTAAACTGAATGTTTTATTATAAAGTATTTATTCACTAAAACCCCACTAATTTGACTGTTCTATTTCATGCCTCTACTTGGAGACATGGCATATAATAATAATAATAATGCATTAATTTTACATTATAAACCTCAAAGTGTGAGAAGTGCTGATCAATAAGTTTGTTACTTAATGTTCTTCCTAGAACAAGTCTTCGTTGTCACGCATGCCTTTTTCCTTTTGCCACCTCAATACAAAGTCTGAGCCAACCCAGGTTATTTATACCACTTTGCAATATTGGATGGCATTTGCTTCTTTATGCCACCTTGCACACTTTTAGTAGTTTTTATTTTCCTGTCTTCTCAATCATTTTTCACAAACTCGTCATAAAACAGAGAGCACATTCTAATGTTTGAAGGCACCAAACAGAAAACATTCCTCTTCAGATGTTAATGTCTGCACGATGAACCTAGACATTTGGGTTGCTTAGCCCCAACTACAGTTTTATTTTCTAGAAAAGCAGTTGGGGTCATTCATAAATGTCATTTTCACGAGCATGCTTTCTTCTTTCCACCAGCTGGCTGGGGTTGTCGTGAAGTCTTATTCATTTATTTTGTTTACAGTTGGTCACTTGTTACTTTGCATTAATCGTGTCCTTATTGGTTCATGTAAACCACTGAGAACAGACTGCACTAAGACTGGAGAGACTTCCTTTTTCACTTTACTGTCCATCTTCTGCTTTTTTCTCCTGATGCACGATTGTGGACAAATGATCTGTTTTCTGATGCTGCAGTTTACAAGAAGTAAAAACCGCACCCTGCACTCTTAATACTGATGATTCTGTCTTTTCACATCTCGTGCATGCCCGTGCGGCTTTTAAAGTTTACTGCACAAACATGTTCTCTTATCCACAAACTTACCCGATTTTTTTAAAATGGTTTTATTGACCTACATTGGAAATGTCTGATTAGAAAAACTAAAATAGAAGATTTTGACATGTATTCAGATTTTAGAATATACAGTAATAATCTTTATTAGGCCTGTTGCAATAAACAATAAATCAATTAATTGCATGATAAATTAATTTTATCAACCTCATTTTCATTTATCGGTTTTATCGTTTCTTCTTGTCTCTTTCTGTTGAAGACACTGGATGACAAAAGGCTCAACTCTGGTGTTCTTCACTGACCCCTCCCTTTCTCATTTCTCTTTAAAATCCATTTTAACCATCCAAAATCACGTTTTTGGATCATTAAAAGCAGCTAAGCTACGAGCTAAGCTAACAGGTTGACCTTGGGGGAAAAAACCTTCGTCTTGTCGAAGCTCCAAACTTCACAGTTGAAATCCGTGCTTTTGTCTAAAGTTGTTTTTCTCTGCAAAAAGAAGCTGAGAACTTTACTGATATTTAAATTAAAAACTTTGTGTGAAAAATGCTATGCTAACACCAAGCGTCCACCATTTTGAGAACCGAAGAGAGACAGCCCATGTCATGTCAAGAGGCCTCCCTCCCATTTATTAAGGAGACCCGCTGCTCGCTCCCTCACTATCCATCCTTTGGTTCAAACAATCTTGTACTGCCTGTATGTGTGTGTGCGTAATATTTGTTTGTTTTTCTTTAGAGTTCATATTTTTGCACGTTGGAAATATAACTCACACAAAAACGGCCTCTGTCAACATGAGAGAGTCTTTATAGATTTTTCTTTCTTCATTGCAGGTGCAGATGTTTGCTCCCAACATGGATCAGATGCACGTGGTGAATCACCTGAAAGGTGAACCCTCTCAGGAGAAGAGAAATGTTCTGGTGGAGAGTGCGAGGCTTGCCCGTGGAAACATCCAGGACCTGTCTAAACTCAGCGCCAAAGACCACGATGCTGTCATATTCCCAGGTTTGTTCACGTCATCACTGGCCACATGTTTGTTTTCCTGGAACTAGTTGTGTGTTCAGGTGTTGGGTGTAAAACTTGTTTGGAACTGAACAATGTGTTGTTCAGGTGGTTTCGGGGCAGCAAAGAACCTTTGCACGTGGGCAGTGCAGGGGAAGGACTGTGCGGTTAATGACGAGGTGAAAGCCACCCTGCAGGCGTTCCACAGGGAAGGTAAACCCATCGGTCTCTGCTGCATCTCACCTGTCCTGGCTGCCAAGGTGTTTCCCGGGTGTGAGGTCACCGTCGGCATCGAGAACGATGACAAGTGAGTGCAACTTGTTCAAACAACACGACGGGTCTTCTAGAACGTGATTTATTGTGGTAACATGGGATGTGGTCGTGCCCAACATGTCCTCTGAACAAGTTGAGTGACATCTTAGTTTGTAACCAAAGCCTGCAAGGAAGCGTCACTCAGGCTCCTGCAGAAAACTGCTCTCACAGCCAGACCTGGTTTTCTTTCAGGTATCCGGATACGGCTGACACCGCCGCGGCCATCAACCAGCTGGGCTGCAAGCATGTGAGCACGAGCGTCGCTCAGAG
Source organism: Simpsonichthys santanae (assembly GCA_031762415.1). Classification (NCBI taxonomy): domain Eukaryota; kingdom Metazoa; phylum Chordata; class Actinopteri; order Cyprinodontiformes; family Rivulidae; genus Simpsonichthys; species Simpsonichthys santanae. The sequence continues at coordinate 25,632,073 of JARVLU010000255.1, forward strand.
CCACGTGGACCAGAAGAACAAGCTGGTCACCACCAGCGCCTTCATGTGCAACGCTCCCATCCACGAGATCTTTGACGGCATTGGCTCGATGGTGCAGAGCGTACTGAAACTGGCCTGAAGTCACTGACCAGTAGATTGTGTGTGTGTGTGTGTTGGGGGGGGGGGGGGTGTGCAGGTTTTCTGGTGAGACCTGCTCAGCTGGTGTCATAACTGATGAGCACAGAATGAAAATGGCTTCTTGATTTAACATGTAGAGATACTCTGATGTGATCCTTGTAACGTCTATGATTCTAGCATATCTAATGTGTGACCCATCACCTTCAGTGAACATGTCATAAAAAGCAAAGCAGTTTTCTGTTCACTTTATTTCAAACAAGTATAAAAGTGCATAAATATTTACATCCAGATTATTTATTTACATTTCATCCGGTGGGAAATAATTACATAATCCTCGTCTTGTACAGCAGCTCCTGGTTGCTTGTCATTCTCAGATATGACCCTAGAACCGAGCACTCGGACACCTTCTCCATGTTCGCCACCACATCCATCACCCCCTCCACCCCTTCTGAGCACAGCACGGTGGACGCGTTGACGCTGAACTTCTCCTCCAGGTCCCTCTGACTCAGCGGCTTCCTCCAGTGGCCATAAAAGGTGTCGCACCTGGCCGCGGCGCTCAGCCCCTGAGCTGATCTGAGCTCCACCTCGCTGTACATCTGGTCAAAGCTGGGGGCGTTGTCCTCGGGCGTCTCCACCTCCACTTTAGACAGCAGCTCCTTCAGCGCGGGCCGCTTGATTTGAGCTTGGCTAAAGGAAGCCACCGTCACTTTGCCGTCCAGCAGAGCTGAGCAGGCGCTGAACTGGAACGAGTGCCTGGCCTGATGCTCCGTCGCAGGCGAGGGGCAGTTGATGTACCTGGATGGAGGCACCCGCAGCGTCACGTGCTGGATCTGGCTGGGGTCAAAGTTCTCCGCTGTGTCTTGAAGCTGTGCGCGAGCTGCCAGAGCTGCGTCCACCACCCAGTGCATGGCCAGGTGGGCGGGGATGCGCTTGAACGCCACATCCTGATCTTCAAGAATCCACCTAAACGCACCAGAATCGGCCATGGGGGAGGGGGAGTAGTCTTTGTAGTAGACCCCCAGCCCGCTGTCCATGTCCAGTATGGCTGGATTCCCCTCCAGTCCAGTTTGTGCCAGCCGAGCCGCCTCCAGGCCTCTTCGAGCTGCGTTCCCGATGTGGAGGGGTTTGGTTTGCGTGGCGGCGTTGGCCAGAGGAGCCCCAGCAGAGGAGGCGGCGATGGCCAGGGCGTGGCTGCACTGAGCAGGAGACAGAGCGAGGAGCTTGGCTGAGGCTGCAGCGCTCCCCATCACTCCCACCACGCTGGGAGGGTGGAATCTGTCAAAGACCAGCGCGTTAAAGACCAGCTTCATCTTTTACTGAACGTCTACAAACATCAGCTGCTCCGGTTCTCAGGCAGAACATAAATCTTTTAGGAGATAGTGGACAAAAATACTGTTAAACTTCAAATTGTGCTTAAAATTGAGGAAATTCTTCAGCCTCAGTTTGGAGAAATGATAATTTGGACCAGATGTTGTCTTCAAACAACTTTAATCTAAAAGAGCTTCCTGGAAGTTCTTGATGTTCTGAAACTTTTTTCATACATTTTATTCTACAGGAAGTGCTACAGCTAGCAGAAACATGGTTATGGAAAGGCTGATTTAAACAAAGAATTTAAGTAAATTATAATGGTTTTAAAATGGAGTTGTTTTAAACAGCAGGTTATTTTTGTCTTGACCCCACTTGCGTTACCTGTTAGCTAAATAATCTGGTCCAGATAAAACTTCATGCTTTACCACTGAGCTTGTTCACAGAGCAACAGGTAAAATAATGATTGTTCATATTTCACAGAACCCACTTTAAATACTGTTTTTAAAAACATCCACTGAAAAGAAAATTAAAAATTGATGTTAAAAAAAACTATGAAAACAGTATAAAAAGGCAGAAGATGAAATCTTTGGAATGTTCCTCTCACCTCTCAGGGATGTTGTAGGCCTCTTTAGAGAACCTCATCAGTCTGCCCTGCACCTCGAGGCCCACGTTGAAGGCCAGCAGGAGGTCCAGACCAGAGGGCCGGCTCGGCAGGGTCTCAGCCAGGGCCAGCAGGGCGGGCAGCACGGCTCCGGAGGGATGAGTGGCAGGGTGCCACGTGTCGTCAAAGTCCATGGAGTGAACCTGACGTCAGAGAAGGTGACAGCTCATGATCCAAACCTCAGAGCAGACGTCTCCATGAGGATGTGTTTACGTTCCACACTTACTGCGATGCCGTTGACGAAAGCAGCGTAAGGAGGAGGTAGAGTGACCTCTGATCGACCCCAAACACTGCTCCTCTTCTCTGACATGAACATCTGCAGCAGTTGTAGAGTTTTATAAGTTATAAAGAGGAACAACCTGTTTTACTGAAACTCAATGGCAGAATAGAAGAGCATCTGAAGAATCATCGAGATGATTCAAGATGCAAATAAGTGTATATAATTATCTGTTGCTATTTTAAAAAAAAAGCCTTTTTAATGTGTAAATATTTTATATAATCTTTAAAAATATATATTTGCAGTTACAATTTATTTTTGACAATTAAAGTCCATCTCTGCAGATACTTTGCTGCAGTATTTCTTTTAAAATAATTAATTTTTGAGTACTGTACCTGGCTGTACATCAGGGCCTTGTTGAAGACGGCGGTCCGGCTCCCTAACAGTCCGACACCCAGGGTGTCCAGCAGCATCCGTTTGCTCCTGCTAATCACACCGTCTGTCAGATGGGTGGTGTTAAGAGCCTGGATCGCAGCTCCAAAGCTCTCTGTAATTCCCTGCAAAGGTGAATCAGGGCCAGTCAGGGCCAAACTGCCACACGCAACTCCAAATATTACAGGCTTTGACAAACAAAGGCATTTTAAAGACAACTTTAAATATATATATATATACTGTATATACTATATATAT
>JARVLU010000255.1:25691331-25704065 GCA_031762415.1 Simpsonichthys santanae
GTCCCCCCACCCACACACATCCCTACATCCCCCCCCCCCCAAAAAAAAAAAAAAACTAACAAATTAGGTGTAGCATTGTATAAGCCATGGGGTTCAAAGCGTGTGGAAAAAGTAGCAGCTTATAATTTGGAAATTACGGTAGATCTGGACAAAGTGCTGAGAATAAACAAACAGAAAACTGGAAGAAAAAAAAAAAAAAAAACTATCCGCACAGTTTGATGTCTCATAGAAACTGCTACAGTCACACTCAGTGTCTTGTAATTTTTTAAACCATTTAACAGACACCTTTTTTTTAAGAAGACCCGGGCTTGAATATGATTTTGGAGTGGGAGGACACCGACATACAAATGATGAGAACATGCAAACTCCATACAGAAATCCTCCAGGTCCAAACTGGTGATTGAACAGATGACCTAACTGCTGTGAGGCAACAGTGCTAACCACTAAGCTATCGTGTTGTCATAAATAGTTTGTTCAGATGTGAACCTGTTGACTTTAGGTGGGTCAGCATACGTTGGGAAGCTTTAACTGTACGTACAGGGATGTAACAGCACAAGTACAGTAATTTAATTTCTCTAGGATCTTTCACCTGAGCGTGGAAGTTGTAACGTTTAAAACCTATTTATTCAACAAAGTATTAAACCTACAGCTGTTGCATATATACTGAACAGAGTTCTATTTATCACAGTGAAAGTTAGTGTAGCTTGAGTTTCAGATTTTCTATTTCACACACATTAAAACTGTTCATTAAGGACTCCACAGCGTTCTGGCCTCAGGGTTTAGATGGTTTTTTACACAGCTGCAGCACGTCTTTCATGCACTGCCATTAGACAACAACTGCAATGATGTGACGATGGGAACTGCAACACTCATTTCTGTTAAAGCTTTGTTACTTTAGAGGTTTTATAATGAAACACAGTCTCTTGCCGAGATTAATTTATTGTGTTTCCTGCCAAAGTGCACGCCTGCTTGTGTGTTTTCCTTCTTTCCCTGTACAATAAATTTCACTTTGAGATCCGTATCAACCTTGATAACGAGGCTGCCAATTACTAGACTTCCGTTTAGTTGGCACTTAAGATGTCTCAAGTTTATTTACTTCTTATCAAGTCGAAATGCTTGATTTCCACTGAAATGACATCAGAAGTTCAGCTGCTTTATTCTGGATACTTTCTTCCTCATGGAGTACGCTGGAGCACCAACAGCCCTTAATTATTTCCAGAAATGCACAACCCACTTGCATTTTTACCTACTTGTAAAGCTCATTTACTGTATTTCCTCTGTGTGGAGGCAGGTGTTGAGCTGGAGATCAACTGAGGCCATCACACGAGCATCACACGAGCTCGAAAAACCACAACATCCTCCTCTGAGAACTCCTGCCACACAAGTGGGAACCTCACCACCAAATATGCTATACAGGTTCTGTTTTACAGGACACGTGTCCTGCTCCACAGGTGACGTTTCCACTGCACTTTAAACAATCATAAGTTCTGCACTGAAGTTCATCCACAGAGTTCTGTCCTGATTTTTCAAAGCAGACCATTTGGGCCAACCTTTAACTTTTAACTTCCAACTATATGGCTCAGGTTTCAATTAGCAGTTTTTCCTGACTCAACTTACTTCTAAACATTTAAATTGTCCATAGAAGGCTAAAATCTAACTAAATTTGGTCTGAAATTTAAATTTCTTACTTTATTTTCAAAATATTAAAAATAATTAATGCATCCATTCAAGATTAGCAGAAAATCCCCAAATATGTCAGACTTAAGACTCATCTGGCCTACTGGCACTATTATTTACACATGCTAAAACAGCCACACACCTTTTAACTAGGGATGCACAATATTATTGGCATGGTATCGGAATCAGCCGATATTATCGTTAAAGTTAAATATCAGACATCGGTCATTCCATCAATAACTGGCTGATAAAAAAGACTGTTTTTGTATGACAACCCAGTGACGATGTCTGCAGTGCCAGCACAAAGTGATGATGTCACCCCGCCATCCTGAACTGATCATGGCAGAGGAAGAAGTCAAAATGGTGGCGGTGTGGAGGGATTTTTTTTTTTTTTTTTTTTTTTGAAGATATCTAATTCTGAAGATTTTTGGACTACGTTGAGCCTCGCTACATTGTCCCCAGTCAGAAATACTTTTCTGACGTAACCCTACCCAAGTTACAAGCCGTCATTTCTGACGTAATTGAGAAGCTAATAGCTGATAGCACTTGGGTGAGTTGTACCACAGACATTTGGATGTTGTGTTAGACTCGTTAGCATGATTAGTCTTACGGCATAATGGATAGACAATAAGTTTGAACTTAAAAAGTCTGTCCTTCATGCACAAGAGTGCAGAGGATCCCACACTGCAGCTAGGAACCTGGAACAAGCCTCCACAAGTGAGACAGCATCGCAGGTGACTAATGCTAATAAATAACATTTAACAATTTTCATTTAATATAAGTCAAAGTGCTATTCATATCATATGTCTGTTACTGAATACATGTCACCAGCTCTTACAGCTGTTACACAATTTTTGTAGCAAGTACGCCTAAACAAGAGGCTATGTTATATAAAATATTGATATCGGTTATGGGTCAAATAAGTTTTAACACATCGGATATTGGCCAAAAATCCAATATTGTGTATCCCTAGATTAGTGTGAGATAAATTACTTTACTCAGTTTGACTGCAAAATGCAAACTAAAATTAAATCATGCAGGACAAAAAATAAAAAATAAATCAAAACTGAATTAATCTGACAAGAACCTCACTCCAAACAGTGAATTACAGTCATTTCATGGTTAGACAACTGATTAACTTCTTATTTGGTGGTTCAGCTGCAAATCAAAACAGCTGTACGTTATGATTTAGTGAAACTAATCAACTGATTGGATCCAGATCAAAAAACAGAAAGATGGCGCTTCAGAGGAGAAGCCCACCTCTCCCTTCCTCTGCGTCTCTCATGGCATTTATGTCGTTTCTCCACTCCAGCTCCCGCTCTGACACAGCGCTCCGACTTTGGGTTCGCCTGTCACACGCAATCCTCAACTTCTCTTTCAGCAGCCAGTGAGACGTACTTCCAGGCTGCACATGCACACCTACAGCGAGGTACAGCCCACATACATGCAGAGTGTGCAACATGCCTACATGGAACCAAACAAGCAGGATAAATGGAGAAAACTGACCTCTTCTTGGTGGCAAGTCGTCTTCATCAAGCTCAGGGGACGACTTGGATTTTGTCCTGTGAAACAGATTATTAATTATTGTTAATTAAAACAAAGAACCTTGAAGTAAATCATAAAGATATGTGCTTTGTACCATGTTTTCTTTAAAAAAATCTGAACAAAATCTCAGCTGGAAACATGAAAATCTGTTCCTTTAAACAAGAACTGATCACAGTACATTTGTGAAAATTTCAGTTAAAAACCATTTTAACATAAAAAAATGAGCTATTCCTATTTCATATGGAAACCTACACCATTCACAGGTGAACAGACAGTTTTGTAAAGTGCATTAAACACTGAATTACCACATTTTTTGAACTAAGGCACACTTAAAATCCTTTAATTTTCTCAAATATCTACAGTGAGCCTTATAATCAGGTGCACCTTGTGTATGAATTCTGGTTGTGCTTATTGACATCGAACAGATTTTGTGTGGTTATTGTGAATGAACTGAATAAAGCTAGACTTATCCTTTTTTTTTTTTGCTTAATGCACCTTACAGTCTGAAATGTATGGTACTTATTTAATTACGTGTTTTAAAACATGCTCTCCTCAATTTTCATTTTAAAACATTTTGTGTCTGGATATCAAGGATAGTGACTGTCAAGGCTTCAGAGTTAGAAATAGTCTCAGTTTTTATGATGAATAAAATGCCATAGCTGACATTTTAATAGTGATGATTATATTTTATATTTATAAATGAGGGTGCACGTAATAAAAACAAAATGTGACTGGTAATAGTTATTTTATATCAAACCTCTTTGGTCTTTTAGCTCAAACAGTTAGTTGTTAGCTTGTCAAAATTGAACTGTTTGAACTGAGATCATTCAAAGAGCCATTTACAACAAGCAATATAATAAAATGTTCATAACTTTTCCACAGAATACTTCATATGATCTGAAATACTGCTGAACATTTAATTCATTTTCTTTTAACGCCCTCCTACATCAGCTCTTTTCACAGTTAGGCAGTGATGTTAGTAGGTTATGAAGCAAACATAAAAACATGTGATGTAAGAACAGGTAGTAAATGGTTTTAGGTAACAGATGTGGGTGTACAGTCAGACAGACGTGTTCTCCTGCACTGACCTGTCTGTAAAGGACAGTGGAGGCTGAACAGCAGCAAAGCTGTGGGAGCCACCAGACCTTTGTTGAAGAGCAGCATTAACAAGACAGTGAGAAGATCAGAGGAGGAGGTTAAAGCGAACGCATTAGTTGTTTTTATGTTAATGCACAGACAGTAAAGTGTTAAATGTGTTATCAGCAGGAGGGGTTACATGTGACAATATGAGAGAGTTCAGGGCAGAAGAAGAGGAGATGTGGCTCTACTGACCACTGCTGCTGCTCCAAGGCTCGCTCTCTTCTCTGCTGCTCAGCTGCTTCCTGTCGCCTCCTCTCCTCCTCCCTCTCCTCCTCTTTCCTCCGTTGCCATCTCAACTCCTCCTCCTCAATCATTTTCCTTTCTTCTTCCTCCTGCCTCTCTCTCCTCTTCCTCTCCTCCTCGAGCTGCTGCATCTGTCGCTCCTCCTCCTCCCTCTTCCTCCTCTCCTCTGCCTGCCTTTGGCGCTCCTGCTCCACCTTTCTCATCCTCTCCTCCTCTTCCCACAGAGGAGGTGTGGGCTGGTGGGCAGGCACGTGTGGGCTGATATGGTGGCTGTTCACCTGGAGATGGTCAGGTTACCATCGAGAAGGAGAACAGAAAGGAGGAAGTATTTAAACACAGTAATATTTAGAAACTACCTCAGAGAAACAGGTTTGCAGTAAAGAAACTTCCTAAATCTCTTAAAGTTACAAACCAGGAAGTAGAAACCCATTTTTCTTTCTGTTTCAAAGCTATTTAATGTGCAAATATCCACATGACTGGACGTCGCCGTGCTCCTGCTTTCACTCAGTGCTTAATCTGAATTTTAAAAGTCAGACTCAACACTGTGTGGCCACACAATCACAATATAATTATAGTATTTAACATCATCAAAGCTCTTTGGATACATTTGGAAGAGTTTGAGCTGTGAGTCATGATTAATCGCCAACTTTCAGCACACAGACAATATGTCTGATATTAGGTCACATCTAACAAATTAAAATGTTTTGGTCACCTCTTGTTGGGCCCCACTTGTGGCAATGTCTTGCTGAGCTTTGAGCCATTCCTCCTGCAGCTTTTCCTGATCCCGCTTATATTTTTCCTGCAAGCAAGGAAGACAAAATAGTGTTTAATGCATAATCAAGAATGTTTTTTTATTTATTTATGTTTTCCATTAAAAGGACATATTTAGTGCATAAAAAGCCTACAATGATCTTTGAAGTTAGTCTTTCTTTGCAGATTGTGAAATCAGATTGTGTTGCAGGGAAGAAAAGCGGTGGAGCTAACGAGCCCTCTCAGATATCAACATTAAGCTTCGCTCCCTTTAATGTCCATCCAGAAAAAAAAAAAACATCCCAGGAAACAATTTGCACTATTTCCACTAAATTTAACTGTGCACAAAGTATGATAGATATTAGATGAATACTTTAATAACCCAACAATTGTCTTTGTGTTCAAAACTTAGCAGCAGAAATCACCCAAAGACTTAAAGCATGTGTGTCAAACTCGAGGCCCGAGGAACAAATACAGCCCTCGATGTCTTATCTGCCCCCCCCCAAGATGTTATTTTAAATGTAAAATACTTTTTTCCCACTTAAATTTTTTCAGTAATCTTTGATCATGATGTCAAAAGTACAATGGAGAATGTCAAATGAGACCAATCAAAATCTTGAGGAACCTGGAACCAAGAAAAGATGTTGGGTCTTTAACTTGAGTTAATGTAGATTCTGAAACTGGCCCTTAGTTTGAAAAAGCTTTTAATTTTGGCCCCTTTTGTAAGTGGGTTTGACACCCCTGACTTAGTGTTATGTCATCAGAAATTTAGGTTTGCGAAGGATTGACAAGCAATTATTTACTTGTTTGGTTTATTTTCATCTGTGCTTATTTATAAATAAACAGAGATCTAATAATTGCACATGGAGTGCAATCTGTAAATACAGTAACTTCCATAATCTATCAAAGAGGAAAGTCTGATGAGGCTCAAAAGGACAAGACATAAAAGCACTTTGATATATTTTTTATTTCTGATCATGTGATGACCGCAGCATAAAGAGTAAATCTCTTGAGCACAGTATTGCACCATCCTACACTTCTACATACCTGCAGGAGGCGTTCTTGTTCCTTCTGCCATTTCTCTTGTCTTTTGCGCTCTTCCTCTGGGTCCCAAGACCAGCGGCTAGATGAGGGAGTGATTGGAGGAACTGGTATCTGAGGACAGAAATAACCATTAAAACCAACTAAAAGTTTACAGGCCTCCAAGTTTAATTAAAAAAAAAACACACATCTAGTGTTTGTTCTAAACTATAGAACAAACAGCTATAAATAAATTGCCATTCAGCTTTCTACAGAGGGATACAGAATGGCAAGAACGTAAGGGGACTTGGGTTAAAACTTACTGAAATTCTGGGAAAGAAAAGCTAAAAGTTTCAAGTTATAAACTATTGAAATTCACTTCAGTCCAATTTCTGGGCTGAAGAACTTTGCTAATGTGAAAAACTTTTTGGCAGCAACAAACAAAACCTGCATCCTACTCATCAATCAGGCGTTCCACAGATGAACACATCAGAAAAACTACCTGTGAGATACTTAAACTAATTCATCCTACTTTAACAGTTATATTCTGCCATGTTGTTGTTTACCATATTTATTTTGGACCTCGTAAATATATTTTTTTAATTTTTTGGTACTTTATTTTGTGCCCTTATTGCATGCTTTAGTATTTCTTGTTGTTTTGTTCGTAACGAGTCAAGTCGGTTCTTCTCATCCTGAACATTTCGTTGCATTGTTGACCTTGTTTGTGTCTGCATATGACAAACAACTTAACAGCTGTGTATAAAAACAACTGTTACTATAACTAGTGGTGTATGATCAGGTCCACACAGCTCTTTGGCAGCCCAGACCATATGTTTTAATCAGAATCCTAAATAAAAAGCATGTAACAAAAAGAAAATATTGACCTTATAATTTATAATTGGTAACTTCAAAATAATTGCCCTAAAAACTAACTTGTCCAATAAAGTGGACGTCTGAACGGACAAAAAAGCAGCGCAAAAAAAAAAAAAAAAAAAAAAAAAAAAAGAATACAGTAATTTTTTTTTTAAAGGTACTGTATTGGATATTTTTTATGCTTAGACTAAAAACACAGATTTGTTCAACCACCCACAGAAGCAGACCTGACATGCATGTGAGAGGCTGAATAGTGGATCAGAACGTTCATAGTAAAAGAGCAAACATCCCACAGATAAAAGAAATCGACACTACTCACATCTGGCACTGCAGCTTCTGATCCGCCTGGGAAAGAAAATACATTCAGTCAGTACCTGTGGCCCATTCAGGCAGAACAGCATGTGAATAAAATTTAACCCTCAGGCTTCAGACATCAAGTTTTAACTCAGATTTTTTAAGACCCCAGATGATTCATTTTTTTAATTAAATGTCAAACTGCAACAGTAATACATCTTTTTAGCCAGCCTTAAGAGACAAAGGTCAAATTTTCCTTTGGGACTTATTGATTCTCTCCATACTGGGTCACAAACATGTTGACATTTACGCCTGATGGAATCCCAATATTTCTGAGAGGAAAATCAATACATTGATTGCGAAGACAAGATCAAACAAGCTAAAATCAGCAATATGCATGCAGAAACAACAAGCGCAGGACAGCTGATCTTGAAAAGCAAGCAGACTCTCCAGTAAGTGTGTGTGTGTTGGAAAAGCTTTCCTCTTCATGTGCAACAAAGTGAAAAGCGTGGCCATGTGTTAAGCTTGGACATCATTCAATATTACCACAAACAAGACTTGAAAGATTTGCTTGTGTGGTTGCTGAGCTGAAATAATGTCATGCTGCAAAGCTTCAGGAGACTTTACGTTCACATTTTTAAAATGCTATAAATTTAGACTAAATCACTGAATTGCACTTGCTTCAGCAGCATGCCAGTATTCCAGGCTGTACCAGGCAAAAGTGAGAACGTCACTGCAAACTTGACCCTGTTTACCACAGAGAAAGACCAGCGCACTGACACTGGACCCAGAAGCACCTGAAGGAGGGAGAGGGCACAGCACAAGAGGCAAAACTATAAATGTTTGGGCTTGAGGGGCTTCCATCTTAATTCTCACAGCTTTATCCACTGGATGAAAGGTTTATGAGTTGAACAATAACATGCAGCTCCTACTGGGAGAGCTTAGAAATTCAGAGATAAGAGCACATGGAAAACAGCCACCAGAACATGCACATGTCAGTTATTAATAAGTACCACCCACATCCCCACCAGCCAGCTCCTTTTCTCCTTTTATTTTTTTTTTTTACCTTGTTCAAAAAACTCTGATCTCCGTTTTAAGTTTTTCAAAGATATTGGTTCAGACTCTACATGAAGAAAAAAAGAAAACAGGATAAAATAAAACACAAAAAGGAGGAAATTTAACCTTAGACAGCATTCATTCTAGTAATTTCTTACAAACGTGTGTTCTGCACATTTATGTTTCTCAGAGAAGCCGTCTCTTACAGTGAGTGGCAGTTTCTTTTTCATATCTTGCTTTTAAGTCAAACTAACACCAACACTGATGGGCGTTAAAATTATGACCAGAAATAATCACGAGGATCAATATTCTAACTTTTCTGCTCTTTACCTTTGTTCCTCATGGTTACCAGTTCCTCTTGAAGATTCCCATTAACTCTGTTTGAAGCCGCATCCTGCAGGGAAACATTGCAGAGTGTGCGCTTGTTAAAGAGTCTCTTTAGGCAGGAACAACAGCATCCATCAATCTACTTACCACAAAAGGATGAGCGGGGGCCTCCTTGGCTGGCACCGTTTCTGTCGAAGTGCGCGAGGTGAAATCCAGACTGGACTTGATGGTTTTTGTTTCAGGAGAGCCTGGAAGTACCGAATGATCCGTGCTGGTCAGATTGATGGTCTTATGGCTTTTAAATGGCAGGGAAGGTTGATCTCTGTCCCAGTCTGCATGCAGTCAATGCAACGGGCAGAAAAATACATGGTGTGTTTGCACGTTAAGCCATGTCGTGTGTGTTTGTGTCTTCTGTATATGTAAGCCTCATTAGACACTGGTTACCCAAAGGCCACAGGAAAAGCAAGGGTGTTATGGTGTTATTGTTGAGCGCAGCAGGGGGAGACAGAAACCACCTTCCTCAGCCATGCATCCCAATAAAGCTTTCAGTAAACCCAAACAGCCTTTTTAACATGTTAAAACCTTTAAACTTTACTACACCAGTTAAACAAAGATGTTGTGTTATTTCAATAAGCTACACTGAGTAGTTTTTATTTTCTAAAATGGAACGGATGCAGTTGAAAGTCAGCACCAAGAACCTGAGCAGGTTAGTCCTTTACAAGAGAACACTGCATAGATCAAAACACGAGTGTCAATAAAGCAGAGAAGCCAGAAATAATAATAATAACAACAACAACAACAACAACAACAACAACAACAACAACAATAACAACAATAACAATAACAATAAAAATAATAATAATAATTTGCAGAAGTGATAAAAAAGTAAAAGCAGCAACAAAACCCCAGAGGTCAAAACACCATCCTTCCCCATCACCCAGCAGACAAAACAGTTTACAGGCCTTCATCATTCAGCAGTCGAGATTATTCATGGATGGCTTCACAATAGTTTACAGACCAATTTAAAGTGTCACAACTGTTTAGCAACACACAAAGCCTAAGCAGAATGGTCAGTGCACGAATGTAACCACTAAATGTTTTTTTTTTTTTCTTCCACATTCAGTCTCACACACGCTCACTCACTGTTCTGGCCATGACGGCGAACATCCATGACCAGGCTGCCCTCCTGCAAGGCTGTCTCCAGGCACGACCTCCATTCTATGTAGCTCATTTCTGCCACCTTCTGCCCGTTCACAGTCAGAACCTCGTCCCCAACTTGAAGCTGGCACATCTCGGCTGAGCTACCTTAAAGGCACAATTGCAACTTCATGAATGCTTTTTGGAAAGATTTTCAGAATTGTATTGTATCTAAGAGCGCTATTACACCTTTAAATTTTACTATAATAAAATCTGGACTGTTAAGAGGGGATGAAGTTTTAAATTATGGTAACAACAATTTAATCCTTATGGCTAAATTTTTCTATCCACAAATGCCATTTCCTGAAAATTACCCCCATGTAAACATTTTTTTAAAGTGAAATAATTTTATTTACGTGCTTAAACGCTGCAACCTTCCAAAAGCCCAGTCTTTATACCAGTACTGTATATTAATGGCTTGAAACTCCTCCTGCATTTGTAACATTTATTGTTTTGTTTCTTTTTTTAAATTTTATTTCTATTCATAATTTCTGTTTGGTTTTTATCATGTCAAATGTGAACTTATTTTGTTGTATGCCTTGTTATAATATAAGATGTTATGTTTTTAAATAAATAAAAACTTAAAGACACAAAGGTCAAGGGGTCATTAGCAAAGGAAAAATACTTAAATTCACAATTGAATGTCAGGGAACTTTTTTTTAGTTCATAATGGCAACATCAGCTTTTCATTTCCTCTCATTGCTCTGCAAGGTTTTATATTTGTATTACCTGCCACCGTGAAGGTCCACCTTGTTTATATATTAAACTTTTATTTCTTTCCAACATTTTGCTAAAGAGAATTTAAACTCAGAAAAACAGCTGACTGTTTTCCAACATGCAATAATTGGCTTGATTACAGAAATGAGGAAAAATGAACACTGACCTTTAAAAAAATTGACAACACTCTTACACAATAAGCCTAAAATGAGGATTAAACACGCTGCAGTTCAAAACTCGAATGAGTTTGTCGACATTATTCAATTGTGTCCTACAGCGAGTTGCAGATGGAGAATCTCAGTAGAAAGAGGCTCAGACCCAGCAGAACTGACCCAGTTAGATGCTGCCCTACTTAAGTCTGGCACCACCACTGCAATGGACTCAAAAACTTGCTGACGCCCAACAAGCAGTGTTTAAATGGGAGATAAACCTGAATCAAAGTGCTGCACAGTGAAGCCATCACGCAGACGACATTCAGTGTTTGATGACTTTTCTTGAAAACTGCTGCAGTTGAGCTCAAACACTGTGATTTTAGAGGAGCAAAGCTTTGCTTGTGCAAATGAGTTTCTTTTATCTGAAGGTAAATTCTGTTTGTACCTGGCTGGATGGATGTGACACAAGCTCCTGTTGAGTCCCAGGCTGCGTGAAAGCCGAAGTCTCTGCTGCTGTTTGGCTTCTGGTTCAGGCTAATCCGCATGTCGCAGAAGTTTTCCTGGAAACAACACAGGTGAGGAGAGATGACCGGATGAGCTACAGAAAGGCATCATTATTACCAGTTCTCTCTTGTAAATGAGTCCTCGAGGCTCAATGAGATTAACCTGCCTAAATAAAGGTTGAATGAATTATGTCAGGTTATATCCCTGCATTGACAGGAACACCTTGAACTGATCATTTATTGAATAAATAACTTGTTGCTACACTTTGGCCTCTGCAGAAAAACACTATTTTTCTGATTAAAGATACTATTAACAAATCCACTGATCGTTCCTCAGTGTATCAAAACAGCTGATCAGTTTATTCAACAGTACATTAAGTGATTACCTTGCTGGCGTCTTTGACAGGAGCAGAAGCAACAGGAGCTTCGCTCTTCACACGAGGCATGACGGATGAGACGCTCCGAGTGGAGGGGACACTTTCCGTTTTGGTCCTCTGCTCCTCCTCTTTTTGTTCTTCCTCCTCTTCCTCACTGCTGAGAGCAGAGTTGGATTGAGCCTCATCCTCAGATGTCATGAACTGATGATACCGGCTTGGCACTGATGTCTTCTTAGAAACATCAACGTCACCGTTGACACGCTTGTTGGTGTCGTCCACCTGTCAAAGAAAAATACGACTTGTCAGAAGTCTGAAGGACAAAAAAATAAATAAAAAGGACAACTTGAACATCACTGGAATGGTAATGTAACTTTCAGCCTGCCAAAGTATAGAAGCAACTAAAAGTTCACAATATTTTAACAGCTTTAAAATGATAAGTCTAAAAATAGTGACACTGGTAGCCGACTTAGCTTTAAACAGAGGTAAACCTACTGATCACTCGGCAGATCAAAGTTAGACTGATGTGTTCTGTAAATAAATTATATTTGAGCATATTACACCATTTAAAAAGTACACCAGCAGACCTCAAAGCATGCTGAATAGAAGACGCTTTAAACTTTATTTTTAAGATTTGAGCCTTAACTAAAGTCACTGCCTTGGGTGTGCACCTGATCGACAACCTCAGCTGGTGCAACAACACCACCAGCCTGATCAATAAAGCTCCTCAGAGACTCTACTTCCTCAAACGGCTGAGACGAGCTGGTCTGGGAAGCTCAGTCCTCACCACCTCCTACAGGTGTGCAGTGGAGAACATCCTGTGCTCCAGCATCAACGTGTGGCATGGAGGCTGCACAGCTGCAGAA
>JARVLU010000255.1:25708326-25722139 GCA_031762415.1 Simpsonichthys santanae
GTTGAGCACCCTGCCCCCCCCCCCCCCCCCACAACAGAAAATAATTCAGCATCAGTACTTTGAGCATTTGTGAAAATTACAAATACTGGATGATACTCACATCCTGCCACTCATCCTCGCTTCGTTTGATCTGTTCCCGATACTTCTTAAGCTCTTCGAAGCGATTCTGCCTGCTGATCACGGGCTCCATGATATCACTTGTTGATTTACTCCTGGGGGGGTGGGGGGGGGGGGGGGGGGTAAGGAAAAGCAATGGAACAATAAAAATATATAGTGTGAAGATTTTATAGGTTAGTAAAAGGGTTCATTATAAAAACTTCATTCCAGTCACATGCCCCATAAGACTATACATTTATATGCACTTTGGTATAGTATTAGTTTGTAAACTCAGCACTCAGGTCAGTCAGACAATATAGTGATAAAAAGCCCATTAGTAACATACACCCCTGACCTCCTTCCTTCATGCAAGACAAGTCTCCACAAATTAATTGGTGATGGAAAATAAAAGCATTCCTTTAAGTACGTTTTACTCATCTCACGTTGACATCTAGCAGTGGGAAATTTCACCACAGGTTAGGCAGCACTTTGCTACGGTTTCAATACTTTAATTTTTCCCCTGTAGCCCACTCCCTGACTGCAGCCCTGTGCAGTACAATGAGTCAGTATTTTATGTCAGCATTTAGTCGTTAAAAAGTCAGGACAGTAGAACAAAAGCAGGAGGCAGCAGAGTGCGACTGGAAGAGGCCAGAACGTGCCACATTCCTGGGAGCTCATAATCAACTCACCCGTCCATACTCTGGAGCTCGTTGTGCTGTCTGGGAAACCGGAGAGAATCACAGACAATATAGTCACATTTCTGCAGGTTTGTTTTGGAAGTACTCTCGCTAACAGCTTGAAGAGACTTTTACACCAGCAGATACACATCCAGAGTTCAAACTGTAAATAAACTAAACCTGACTTTGTCTTCACTTTACTGAATAAACTGAACAAATTATACTCGTATAAGTGTGTGCGCTCGTGTGTTTGGTGGGCTTACATCACTACATTTCTTTTTTTTATGTTAAATTTTGGCTGGGGTGGTTGTGGGGAGGTGTGCACGCAGATGTACAGGTGTGCATAGACATGCATTTATCCATAAACAATACTGCCTTTCTGGAGACTCCAACATGTCATCACTAGAAACTGGACTTAACACATCTGGGCGTGAAGTAAATCCAGATGAGCTGGACTCAGGTTAAATGGTTGCCTTGTGTGAGACTTTCTGTTCATCTGTTCAAGTTTAAACACTTTGGTTTAGACTTGTGTTCTGGTCACTGGAGTCCACATCACGTTTACTTTCACGTCTGTGGGGAATTTCTATGCCCTTTGATGATGGCGCAACATTAAATTACTTGAGTCAATGTGGTCAGAACATTTAAGATTTTATATTTAGATATTTATGTCCATCTACTTTCTCCTGCTGCTGCAGTGCAAGTTACATGTCAGTGTAAAGTTATTTTTGCTGTGGAAAAACAACACTGCACTCAGGTCAGATCCTTCGTGAGCAGAAAGTTCAGTTTAATCAATTACCAAGAGATTCAACCACTTCTTTTTATTTTTATTTAGCATGATGTTTTAAAAATCATACACAGACAAACTCATTTGAGAGTGAGAGAACGAGGTTTGGTCAAATGAATATTCATGCTTTTGTTCAATCACACCACACACAGGAGGAGTCCAAACTGATGGAACATAACATCCATGATGCAAGATACCACAGTTCTGCAACACAAAACTCATCTGTGAAATATCAGAAAACTTAACACTATAAACCCAAAATATGAATATTGTAACAAATCTCACATTTCATTTGCTATGGTTATACTCATGAGTGAACAAAATGTGACAACTTCCAGTAACAGCAGGTGAAAGTTTCACTTTGTCTGCGTGGATTCAATGACAGGAAATATTTCACATCTGAAAATGTTACAACATTAACAGACAAAGATTCAAGCAACAGTCATCAGGAGAAGCTCTTACAATTTCAGAGCAGCTAGCCTCTCTAACAAAAGCCTCTTTTTATATCTTAGCTGACTGGCTTCTCTGATTGCCTGCCACTTCTGCAGGTCCTCTTTGCTACAGGAGGAGGGTACAGAGGGGGTCATGAGCGCAGCTGAGTGACACTTCAGTGAAGGTTGGCTCTGATCAGAATAGACTCGAAGCTTACGAATTAGCATATCATCCATTTCTGGACGCACTTCCTTCTCAGCACGACTCTGGTTAGATGTTGCTTTCCGAGTCAGAGGACATGGTGGACAGAGAAGTCTGGCTTTGAGGTCAGGGGGTAGAGCCCAAGGCTCTGGGATGTGCATGGGGGCAAAGTTATCGGGAGCCCCCGAGAGCACTCGTTGTCGCTGAACCCTCTCAGTTTTCTCCTTGCGATTAATAACATCATCCTGTTCGATGTCTGGATAATCAGTTTCCTCTGCATCTCCGTGACGGCGTTGCTGGGTGACAATATTGAGCTGTGGCTCAGATGAGTGGAGCCGACGTTTGGACGAGAGCCGAGTCTTCGTCATCGCCAGGTCAGTGTTGGACTGAAATGACAGCGTTCGCCTGGTGAACATGTCATCGTTCTCCAAGTCGGGGTCAATACTTGTGTAATCAAAAGGATCTGGGGGTTCTCTAGGGTCTTGGCGCCCCAGCAGTGGCCACTGCTCACATTTAACCAGTCTGGGACCTGAGGTGGGGTCCACAGGGGCAAACACCAGTGGAGGGACTTCAAGGAAAGGGAGTTCTATCTTGGGAAGTTGTGGAAGGGTGTGAGGTTGGACATGAGGACTGCAGGGTAGGCAAAAGAAGAGAAAAGGACAGAGGTGATGAGCGCATGCATGTGAACTGGATAAAGGTGCAAGAAAGAAAGAAAAGATTCAACAAGGAGCCATTGTTGGGATATTTGATTCAAGCAGATCATGAACAAACGAGGATTTTACAATTAACCATTTACTACTAGAAGATAAAACTAGTTTCTATAAAGTCAAGAACAGACTAATAAAACTAGAATTTTATGGTCAATCTTAATAAAATAAGCAAATTTCTTGTTAAAGCACGTTAAGGCAACTCCAGCAGCTTTCATTAGTTCTTAGTAGGAAACTTATCAGAACTTAAGGCCTCTAAATTGTTTTCTTAAAAATCTGATGCTTTAAAACAAGTCTGCATCGTCACAGTCATGCAGCTGTATCAACCTTTTCCCAACAATAAGGGTGGTGTGAGCCGAGGCCTCATGAGTGTGGGAGTGAGAGGTAGGTGGGCCAGAAGGAGAGGGGGCTGAGGAGAGCCAGGGGCTGACGTCGCAGTCTGAGTCATCAGACGAAGAGCCGGACTTCTGACGGCTACAGCCACGAACAGCAGGACGGATGAAGGGAAAGGGACAGAGGTGGTAGCACAGAAGAGATGGGATGTGATTGTTGGAAGAAAGAAAGAAATATTAAGTAGGAGGCAATTATACCACTTAAAAAAATGCAGTGAAGTATATTAATAAATTCTAAAATCAATGATATTAGCATACAATCATTTAAGGAAACAAAAGTGTGGAAAGGAAATAGGTAAGGAAGTGGATGTGTGAAGATTTAATTCAGTTAGACAAATGTCAGGAAATTATATGTAACCGTTTGGTCCCTTTACATCATAACGCCCTCACACACCTGAAGCCTTGCATCTTCTTGTACCAGGGTCTCCTCTGAGAGCCCAGTTTGATCTTCTGCACATGACCATCTTCTTCTGGTGTCCAGAACTTGGGTAAAAACTTATTGTACGAAACGTTTGCAGGCTGGGGTTTGACGCCCATCTTACGAGTATAGAGATCATCTTGCACAGGATCTGCGTAGCCCACCTCATCGTCCTCATCGTCAGAGTCATCGTACATGTCTCTGAACAGGCTGTCAGTGTTCACGGCTGGGTGGTGGTCCACTTTTACAGAGCTGCGGGTGGGCGGCTGCATTGTCCTGCTTTTGCTGCTCAAAAGAGACGGCCAGTGACAAGTGTCAAAATAAACTGTAGAGAAGCTCACAAGCCGTGACAAAAATAAAAACTGTATGTTTGTTGAGCACAAGAACTCCAAATCAAATGTCAGATTTAACAATCCAAAGATGTAACAATCCAAAGCAAGCTCCAAAGGCAAACTGAGGTAAAAACGGATGCGATGACTCAAATCTCACCTCAAAGTTTATCAAATTAAAAAAAAAAAAAAAAAAGCAAGAATGGATGCACTGCAGCAAAATTCTCAAAATAATTTGAGCAGAAACCAACAAGCTGATGTGGTTGAAGCAGTGTTAGAGGCAGATCATTCAGCTCTCATGGTTGCAGTTAACCATGCAAACTGAGGGTAAGCAGCTCTCATCACACAGGCACATCACACGACATCTTCATAATCTGACCTGTTGAAAGCCACACTTTTCTGATGGGTAGCACTGGGAGTAATAGTGACCTTAGACCAGGGTCTCTCTTTACCCTGAGCCACTCGTTCCCCTGCCGAGGGACTGATGGGCATGGAAAAGTTGGTGGGCGGGGCTGGAGAGGGACTGCGGAAGCGTCTGCTTGCCAGATCATCAAGAATGAGATCGGGGTCTGGTCGATCTGTGTCGGAGTCGCTTCCACTTTCATAATCAAAACCCCACTGGTGGCGAGCTCCTGGCAAGGCACTCTGGGTATTCTGGCTGTCGCAACAGTAGCAAGCGGAAATCATCCCACAGCAAAAAACGAAACACCACCGTGAATCGTTCACAAACACAGTGATGAGAGCAGAAAGGCAAACGACAGCCACCATGTTAACTTCAGGCAATCGAAGGACAGGCCACATTATTTCAAATCGTAACTTATTAGCAAGAACGAATAAGAAAAACTCAATTAGATTAAAAGAAACATCTGAAACATTTAACAGACCAAGAACAGTGATGTTTGTACCTGGTGAGTGTGCCTTCATCCTCTGTATAACTGAGGCTGACCCCGCTGCGCCGGTTGTCCTGCTCAGCCCGTTTCTTCCTCAGCGGAGCGGGAACATAGCCTGATGGTTTGTCTTTAGTGGGCAGGAACTGGTTGAACTGGGCGGTGGCTTTAGGTGTGATGACAAGCGACCGGCGGTAACTGATATTATTTTTGTTCTCCGCCATCCTGAAGATGGAATCGGCCTCTGTGTCACTACAACAACCTGGACCATGAAAGAAGACCGGAGCACAAGTTTAAAGAAAAAAGCTGGGGAGAAAACCAAACAAAAAGACAAAACCAGGATATGGCAAAGAGTGGGAGGTGTGTGTGCTCTGGTTTGACTGAAGTAAGTGAGGGGTGCAGGGTGGAGAACAGAGCCTTCCATTTACAGGCTGCTGTGGACGGCTGTGGAATGTCTCAGTTCTCAGTTAAAGAGTGAAGAACTGCTCTGAAAATACTAACTGGCACTTTGTCAATAACACACATCAGATCCGTTTTGCATTGATTTGTCCCCATTTTCCCATTAAAAAACAAAATCCAAGCAAATTACAGAAGTGGACCACTAAAGGGCAACACACTTGTTTTCACAAATAGAAGTTAACAAGCTGTTATCCTGTTTACAACTATCTGGATTTCAACACCGATCAGTTGGGTTGTAAATAGTCACGTACAAACAAAAAGATAAAGCTCAGAGTGAGAATATTTAAAATAAAATGTGTTGTCTACACCTGCTACTGTACCTTCACTGCTGCCTTTCAGAGTGGCGTCAGATGAGATGCTGTGTGGTCGGGAGCCCAGCGAGTCCAAGCTGTCCAGGGAGTCGTCTCTCCTGTGCCCTCCACCTCCACCACCTTCTCTCAGATGGTGGATATCTCGCTCTGAGTACCAACTATCTCCAAAACCACTGTCTCTGATGCTGCTGTCCGTCTGGTCATTTGATTCATGTAGAGCCTTTTCAGAGAAACACAAACCAGCAGTCACACATTTAGATAACAGGGTGCCTGCTATACCATTTACCTACTGTGTGTGTGGTGATTCTCCCATGTAGAATGAGAGGTACATGTATATGATTTCTGGCCCCTCATACTGGACAGTTATTATAAACATACATTATGAGTTATACAAGACGAACGGTGAAATCTACGTTAAATAACCTCATTATGTTCTCTTTTCCATCATCTCGGTCAAACAAACAGAGCCTCGATCCCTACACCCTCCTAATGACTGCACTTACCATGAGAAAATATTGTCAAGCACATAAATCCATCAGAGAGCCTCTCTGAGCAAGCCAAAACGTGTCAGCCACTTTAAAAAGAAAACGATTTTCAGATCTGTAATCTGCAGAATCCTGCCAGACAATACAGGTCCACAAATTAAACCCTAGTCCAACCCTCAGCCACTGAACTTGGATTAACATGGCTAAATGTACAAAATATGCTTTAACCCACTGCTATTACTGACAATCTCTTAGTCAGTTGAATTACAGGGGGTTTGCGCCACCACCTATAAATCTATGAGAACACAAAGCTCGAAGTTCAACACTGGCACGAGCTGAGAGGGAGGAGGGAAGGAATGGTATTCTTTCAAGAAAAGAGTGTCATTTTAACATGTGAACTGTGTGCCATGGTGTAAACAAGATAAAAAATAGCTGAGTCAATGACTTCATGTAGCGTTGGTTTGAGTGGCCAGTGAACTGTGGCCTGTTTGTTTTATTGCACTCTTTCATTGTTCACATACCTATACAGAAATCTGCTGTGCGTGGACTGTTAAAGGGGATTTCACATGTGCTCAAACTAAGATTTGTTTCATGTCAGTGTGGATAAGACAGCTCAAAGAGCCCCTGTAATATAATTACCCCTTTTAGAGGAATTTACCTTGTATAGTGCTGTGCCCAGTAATCCTTCAAATGCTTTGAAATTCAGGTAGGGTCCATTATAGAAGCGATCACACTGAGCTCGTCTACCCAACCAGTAAATGGTGATTAAAACCTGGAGAGAAAAAACACACGCAAAAACCCTTTTACCTAAATAAAAACAGGAAACAAGATGCATCAAGTACCTTTAATGGCAGTGATGAATATTTGGCTGAGCATAAAACAATTCTGATAACAGTATTTCTGCTGAGTGACGTCTATTCACTTCATCATGTTTTTGTTTCCAGGATCATCCAGAAGCACGGCTCCAGTTTGTTGCATTCATTATTAGGCTGACCAGGTAAATTTAATACACAAAAGCAAACACCTGAGCATCAACAGTCCTGCAGCCTTGTTACTTCTGACAGGGTTCACTTACACTTCAGTCAACTATGACTTCTGCATTTGTGGATAAGTTATTACAATAACAATAATAATAAAACCAGCATAATATCTCAGTGCACTGAAGCATTCATATATTTTGAATCCAACTAAATACACAATTAGTTTATGACCCTGATCATTTTTCATGTGAATAAGGTCTAAATGCCCTCAAGCATTTTTGATAAGCACAGATTATAAACAGAATTAAACTGATTTAGATTTACCAGAACATATTCTCTTGTTTCATCTAAAAAATGAGCTAAAACAAACTAATCTTCCAAACTAGAGATTCCCATTGCCATTGCAAGGAGAAAAAAAGAAAAAGAAATAAACCACTCTTTAGCTTTTGTCCTGACCCAATATGATAAAGTCTGAAAAACAAACACTCACATTCTTCAGCCTCCTGCTGGTCTCTTGATGCCTGTAAGAAAAAAGATCAGAAAAGTGAAGCGATTGTTTCTAAGAGAAAACGACAAAACAAGAACAGAGGGCATGGTAGTTGCGAGCTTTATGTGTTGAACAGTGAAAGAGCTGGAAAAAAGAGCACAATCCAGACGAATGCCAGCCCGTCACACACACTCGCACAACAACAACAGGAGCTGTGAGAAACACACACACACACAAACACACACACACATATACACACACACAAACGTACACACTCACTCCTGAAAAGGGGGAAAACAATCTCAGCCAGATGTTAAATGTGTGTGCCTAATACTGTATTAGGTTTGTCATAAAAATAAAAACACTGGAAAAGGTTTATTTGAACTTTAAGACAAAGTCTTTGGTTCTGATTTCAAGGTATAAAACAAATTAAACAAGATTCTATCGTGGGAAAACTTTCCATGCAGTCACTAAAAGGTCATATTTCTAGTTTGATAGTTGGCCGGTGTGTCAGTAAATCATCTTACAGTCAAGACAAACTAAACCAACACTGTAAACCTAAAAGCCTAATTTGACCCTCACCTTGCGTGCACTTCTGTTCTACCTGTCACATGATGTGACGTATGTCTGTTTAGAGATGACAGAAGAAGGACAAACTGACAAGATAGATGGTGCCAGAACAAGAGTCTGAAGTACATCCCATGCATTTTACGCATTCCTGCTGTCTAATTCTACAACAGTCACTCATACGCCTTTACTCAGAATTTTATTTCATTAATTTTTTTACAGGCCAATGTAACCCATAAACATGTTGACCCTGATAACTATACCCAACGTCTCAGATTAACGAGTGAACTATGCCTTGCGAGCAATAATTAGAAGAGACCACGCAACTCAAAATTTTAGGCCTACATAAATACTTTGATTAGATATAAATATCCAACTAAAAACACTGCAGACAAGGTCTCTCCTAAACAAGAGCAATATAGGACCCTGAAAATTACAATCAATTATTACTATTAATAAAAAGAGGGCCTTTTACTGAACATCTAACAAATACTGTAATTTCTGGACTATAGGTTGTTACTTTTTTCACACACTGAACACTATGGATTATACAATACTGTGGCTAATTTATGAATTTTTTTTCCCTCTGACAGGCTAATGAGCTTCATGCCGTCAAAACATTTAGTCTCGTTACACCTGGGCGCTCACTTAACTGTCCAATACACATATCTCTTGGGAGGTGGGTCCTTGTGACTCAACGAGACTACCTGTATAAATAGGTAAAAAAAACAATCAGACCAATGAAGTTACTGAA
The DNA here is from genome assembly GCA_031762415.1 of Simpsonichthys santanae. Lineage (NCBI taxonomy): Eukaryota > Metazoa > Chordata > Actinopteri > Cyprinodontiformes > Rivulidae > Simpsonichthys > Simpsonichthys santanae. The sequence continues at coordinate 25,717,293 of JARVLU010000255.1, forward strand.
GAGGTCAGTGGACCAACGAAACGTCGAATTACTATAAATCAAACGCATGATTCACACTAGTCACAATCAACAGTGGTGTACCCCAAGGCTCAGTCTTAGGAGCCACCCTCTTTACAATCTACATAGGTCATGTAGATCAGAGCATCCCTGATCCTTACATTTCTATGCTGATGACGGTTGTTTTTTGTCGAGCTAAAACAATTGCTAAAGCTTTCCAGCTTTTGCAATCCGCTTTCGACATCACCCAGTCAGATTTGTTCTGTGTCAAACTTGTCCTAAACACTGATAAAACCAAAAGGGATGCTTTTTTCAAACAGGAAGTCAGTCAGAACAGTTCTTCCTCTGATTTTATCCTCAAATGGTGTCCCTATTGAGTTTGTTGATTCCTACAAATGTTTGGGTATCTTGATTCACATCTCTCTTTTAAACTTCACATGGAAAACCTTGTAAAGAAACTGAAAGTTAAACTGAGTTTCTTCTTCAAAAATGGATCCCGTTTAACACTGAATGCTAGGGAAATGACATAACTGACTTTCCTTCTCTCCATGGACTATGATGACATTTACATGAATGATCCTACAAGCACTCTGCAGATGCTGGATGCTGTCTATCATGGTGCACCAAGATTCATAACTGGCTTTAACTACCGTACCCACCATTGCACCCTGCATTCACTGGTTAACTGGTCATGCACCCTGTATTCACTGGTTAACTGGTCATCATTAACTTCAAGCAGACTCTCTCACTGGTACATTTTCATCTTTAAAGCACCTCATGTTCTGCTGACTTCATACATCTCCATTTCTCTGCGTGAGTGCAGCTACAGCGTGCACTCTCATGACAATTACATGCAGTGTTCCCTCAGTGAGGACTTAACTATGCAAAAGGGTCTTCTCCTACTCTGCTTCTGTTTTCCTGGAATATCTTGCAAAAAGATCTGAAGCTCTCGACCATGACCTCTCAGTGACTTTAAACATCTGTTAAGTTCTTGGCAAAAATCACTGCAGACATGTTCCTGTTTTTAGTTTTCTACATCGCCTTGTAATCTAGCTGTTTTTTGGTTACATTTCCTTTTGATTGTCTTTATGGTTGCCATTTTATTTTAACTTGTTAAAAAAATTTATGCATCTTTTATAATAGTCTATTGTTGTTGTTGTCCACTGTTGTCATCACTCTGTTAAAAAAAATAAAAAATAAATCAGGTCTCTTGTAAATGAGTCTCCGAGGCTCAATGGTATTAGCCTGTATAAAGATTGAATGAAATAATGAATGCCACCAAATTATTCAGATCAGTCATTGTGTGCTTCATGCAAAGACCCTCAGCAAGGAAAACACGTGAAGAAATGCAGATGATGCAGCTTTCAAGCTAAAGGGATTGATCTGGCTGTCACGTAAGCTTGGCGTTTCCTGGTAGACTTTTTAAATTAATTTTATGTTTTATTTTTATTTATTTATTTACTTATAAACCAGCCGCGTTACGGGCACTGTTCAGTAAAAAAAAAAAAAAAAAAAAAAACTGTACATTTATCCAATAATTCTCAGTCGGGTCGTCTGGACAGTTTCTGTTTTTTTATAGAAACGTTTCACCCTCCATCCAGAGGGCATTTTTCTTGCCCTGTACATTTGTGTTTTTCATCGGTATGTATTTAATTAAAAGTTTTAAAAAGTCTTTGTGTAAATAACTCATGTTACAACATGCACCCCCACGGCTTATACACAAGCGCAGCCTTTACGCATTTGGGTGCACTCAATAGTCTGGAAATTACAGTATCCTCAGGTAATTGTTGGAGCAGATTTTTAGTTATCTGGGTTTTTGGAAATTTGTGTTTAAAGGCAAAACACTTTCTCCTTGTTCTTTAAGATGTTTAACCTCAAATCTAAAAAGGACTGTAAAAAGGACTGGTTGGCTTGGCAGAGCATTTTAGGCTTATAAACTGTTTAGTGGATCATCACACTTTAAATGTCTTGCAAGGCCTTGAGATTTTAGACCTAGAGATAACATGTTCAGATAGCTGCCCCTTTGGTTTATAATGTGAGAGTCAGTTGGAGATTTGGAAGACTGAACTTTGAGATGTCACGTCAATCCGGCTGCAAAAATAACAACAACAATAAAAAGGAGTAAATCCTGGAGAGAAGATGCACACTTCTATTGTATAGCCAAACATGCAACAACGTGATATTTGGAAAACAAAAAAATCAGAACAAAACTAATACCAAGAAGTCTGAAACTTCTAAATGAACAACATGAGACTTTTGGCTACATGAAAAAATGCATGAAGAAAAGCTACAGAAATTCAGAAGAACTTGAATCCATCTCTGGGTGACGTGTAGGGGGTAGATCGATTGTGCTTTAAGTTTTTGATGCATCCATCAGCACGAAGATATTCCATTGTCAAAAAAGGATGGACACTTAAATTACAGCAGATTCCAAAAGTAAACACTATGTTGTTACAACATTGTGTTCATTTTATTTTTTTACAACACATGTAAATTTGATCAAACTTCTTCCCTCTTATTGCAGCAATTGCTGTGTTTTTCCCCATCTACGTATATTTTCCATGTAAAGACGACTTGATTTGACTTCATGGGAAGCAGATCAGCTTTCCTACCAGACTGCGTCATCTCACACCAGGCATTCTAGCACAGTAATTTGCCAACAGTGAAAATTCAAGTGGACGATTTCCAGTTGGGCATTGCCCAAATTTATGGGCCCAATAAAAGAGGCGGGAAGGAGGAAGAAAAAAGAACTTATGTGGCTTGGAGCACAGTTACAAAGCTTACAGCAGTTTAACCATGTCCAAAAGGAAAGGACTTGCATATAAAAACAGAAGATTAATGTTCATCTTATGGGTTATGGGAACAGATGCACAGAAGAAAAAGTCAAAAGGGCTGTTTTTAAACTCTACAGGGCCTCAGGAATACTGCAGCCTGTTGGAATCAGCCGGATTTTCTTATGATTAAGGAACGTCATTGACAAATTGTCACTGGGGGCTGATCTGAGGCCTGAACAGTGTGTACAAAACTTCAAAACATTTTTATCAGTCGGACACATGAGCAAGCAACGACATGAGCTGAAGTCACATTTTGTGTACAACATAGAAAAAAACGTTAATAGAATAAACATACTTTAACTCAGGGGTCTGCAATCTGCAGCTCTGGAGCCACAAGTGGCCCTTTGGTCCATCTACAGTAACTCTTTCAAGCTTTGACCAAAACTGACATAAAATTGAATTTTATTGGTTGTTATGCTAAAATTAAAAAAGGGCCCTTTTAAAAGTCTTTCTGCATAGAAGAACAAGACAAAGAGTAAAGTATACTCACTTTATGGTTCATCTATTCAAAGTAGTATACTTAATTTTTACTTAATTTTTCCAAAAAATAAAAAATATACAAAATTAAAAAAAAAAAAAAAAAAAAACCATAGGCCTGCATATAGTTCATCGTTTAAAATTTTACAAAAATGTTAAAAAAAAAATCAAGATTTTTCTTTTCTTTCTTTACAACAATCTAGTCTTTTCTTTTGTCTTAAAATGTACAAATTTCAAAATTTAAAAAGCATTTGATACTTTGTTTTTTAAAGTCACCAAAAGGCCCCTTCAACAAACAAAGTGGTCCACGGGCACCAGTTTGTTGTGGCTCCAGACACTTTATATAGTGAACAAAGGGACATATATGGCTGTTTGTAAAGGTTGCAGACCCCTGCTGCTTTAACTCATGTTCCATTAAGTATTACTCTAGAAAAAGGGGAAATACATTTCTTGGGAGGTAGAAATGGGACTGCAGTCTGGAAAATACCTGATTAGACAATAGGTGATAAAGTGAGCAAACAACTAACAAGAAAATAGGCTGGGTTGACAAATATGGAGGAGGGTCTTACTTCCAGGCCATTCATTTGAAGTCTTTACATGATTAGACCAATGTTTACACCACTACTCTCTGAATGAGGTCAAAGAGTGAGAATCTCATCAACTCAAGGCCTTTTTCTTTTTTAAAACCAAGACAAGAGTCACTGCAGCTGTACAGTCACAACACTACAATAAACCAAACCATTAAAATAAAGCTTTAAAGGGGTTTCCAGTTGTTTAACACTATTTTAGGTTTTCAGAAACTTTGGTTTCTACTCCGGATATTTCCTGATAGAATAAATGAACTCTGATGCAATACTTCACCATGTGTTGTCACTGAAGTGGAACAATACACTAAGATCTGCAGCAAGATCTGCAGGTGAAACCTGCCCATGAACTGAAACTGATAAAGATCACCAAACCTGCTCAACACACTGACATCAAAAGAAACCAACCCAGCAATGAAACCCTAATAGACGTGCACATACAATCAAAAGCATACCTTTGAATTGAAGTCTGTCACAATCCGTTACATCATATCAAAGTTCGTTTGTGTTTGCAACAGTCATAAAATCCTAGATGATGTTAGGCAGGCATCCAGAGAACACTGAAAAACTTGAATAAAAGATTGAGCTGCAGATGAGACGGGGCTGGACATCAGTGTGTTGACACACTGCAGCCCTCTGTGAGGAAGGAGCGGGACGAGGCTGGCATTTCTCTCTCCAGAGCACACAACCCTTGTTGTTGGCCCATTGCAGCTAGGCCTGCGTTAATGGTGTGGAAACTGCTCAACATCGTTGAATAAACAGTTTCAAGATATGCTCAATCACAGCACAAAGTGATGGCAGTGTCATAAATATATGTATATAAAAATAAATAAAACTACAAAACCAGATAGCACAGTACCAGCTAAACCACACCCTAAATACAGACAGGGGTGTGTGTGTGTGTGTGTGTGTGTGTGTGTGTGTGTGTGTGCGTGCGTGCGTGCGTGCGTGCGTG
>JARVLU010000255.1:25725208-25735297 GCA_031762415.1 Simpsonichthys santanae
CATTGCATTAGGTAATACATTCAGCAAGTACTTTTACTTTAATACTTTAAGTATTTTTAAAAGCAAGTACTTATTTAATTTTGCTTAAGTAAAAACATTAATATGGTACTTCTACTTTTACTAGAGTACATTTAAGTCTGTTTATTTGTACTTTTACTTAAGTACAGTGTTTGAGTACTTTCTCCACCATTGGTTATGAGTTTCTCCCCATATAAAATTAATACTGTATTTGGAAATATATCAGCATTATTATGCTTTAGTTGTTAATTGATGTTACCATTTTTTTTACCTGCAAGAGTCTTCTACTGTAGAAGGATTGACAGGATGTTGCGAGCTGCTTGACATGGTCTGTCTGTCAACCATCTTGGATTTGAGGGGGAAAAAAACTGCACTTGCAGTGGATGACCAGTAGATAGCAGTGCATTGAATGATGCACAAATGTCCACTTTAGTGGTCTAGGTACAGTTATAACATAAATGCCTGTAACCTCCTCCAGCATGTCCGGTTTGGTGGTGGGTCAGTCATGGTGTGGGGAGGCATTTCTTTGGATGGACGCACAGCCCTCCATGTGCTAGCCAGAGGTGCCCTGACTGCCATAAGGTACTGGGATGAATCCTCAGACCCATTGTGAGACCATATGCTGGTGCAGTGGGCCTTCTTATGCATGACAATGCTAAGCCTCATGTGGCTGAAGTGTGTCAGCAGTTCCTGCATGATGAGAGCACTGATGTTATGGACCGGCCTGCCCATTCCCCAGACCTGAATCCAATTAAGCACATCTGGGACATCATGTTTTGGTCAATCCACCAAGGCCACATCTCACCACAGACTGTTCAGGAGCTAAGTGATGCTCTAATCCAGGTCTGGGAAGAGATCCCTCAGGAGAACATCCACTGTCTCATCAGGATCATGCTCAAGTGTTGGGAGTTTCTACAGGCACATGGAGGCCACACACACAACTGAGCCTCATTTAGACTTGTCTTGAGGAAGATTCACTCACGTTGGATCAGCCGGTCATGTTAAGTTTCCATTTTCATATGAGTATGAATCCAAATCTCCATGGTGTAATAAATTTGATTTACATTGATCATGTTTGTGTTATTTTCTTCTAAATCAATTCCACTGTGCTAATAATAAAAGTTTGTCAATGATAATATTTAACTGAGGTCTAGGATGTGTTATGTTAGTGTTCCCTTTAATTTTGTGAACAGTACATGTATATAAAATATGTTTTTAAGCTGCAGCAAAATAATCTATGCACTTGCAACATACTACATGTATACGGTAATTTAGGATTCGCACGGAGACAAACTAAAGCTTTAAAAAAGTAATGTTTTAAGTAATTGGTTAAATTTAGTGTAAATAGAAAGTATGCTTGAACACCATGAAAGTGTTTGATTTAAAGTGCTTTCATTGTTATGACTCATAGAAAATACTTCTCTCATTTTATTGACAGCTGTTAGAATCCATCAAAGTTGCTGTGAGTCTTATATTTTAATGATCAGTTGATCGTTGGTCAAGACATTTTTAATAAAAAAAATTTAAAAAAGGCACAAACTTTGATGCTGATGGTTATTTTTCCACCTGAGGTTGATACTAAACCTTCAGACACTGCTGGCTTCTTATCAGATTGTTGCTCTATCACAGGAGTTCACTGTGCTATATTAATACTTTCATACTGAACAGGTTTGAGATTGATCAAGGCCTTTTATCAGAACAAATGTTGCGCAACAATCAGAAAATACAGGATAGCAAGTGATGGCTACAGACCAAAACCAGTTCAAAGGTCAGAAACAGACGTTCAATAAGTGTTTATGGCTGTCGTAACGTTTCAGCATGGATTAAACTGTGGCTCGTCTCAGTGCGTCAGTATTGGACTCCAGATGCATTTCACAGAACTGGCCTTGTTTTTAAGTATGCAAGACCACGGACTTACTCCTGAATCAAAAAAATGATTTAGTAACTAGTTCAGTTAATAAATGTTAATAATAAACAGTTTTTGTTTGGTCAATTCAGTTATTACTAAATATTAAATTTTGTTGACAATTGTCCAAAGAATCACTTATTGCATGTTTTAGTATGTCTTGTTTTTTGCGAGTCAAATCTGTTCTTCTCATCCTGAACATTTCATTGTATTGTAGACAAATAATCATAACACTACAACAGTGGGATCAGATAAAATGTTCTTTTAACTGATGCATAAATCAAATGTATATGGACTATAAAAGTATCTGCAAACAGTGGCCAATCAAACTGATAAAACAGATCAGCTTTATTTACAATATCAGCCAAGCCTTCATGATGTTTCATCTCCATATAGGTTAATGCAGCAAATATAAAAACTTATTGGACAACTAATGAGCTCAGATAAGTTAATGATACTGTATACAAGAATAAAGAGTGAAAACAAAAAGATAAAAGACGGTGGCTTTAAACTTTAAACAAAGCGATGTAAAGCAGAGGCAGAAAAGCACCCACGCCGCAGTCGAAACAAAGAACAGAGCAAAGCACCTGCCAGACTGGGCTGAAGGGAGTGGAGGTTGGATAAACACCAGGGAGGAAGACAGCTGATAGAGACAACTTTCCCTCTTTCAGGGCTAATTTGCCTACAGTATGATAAGCTATGCTGTAATAAAGCTATTGGCAGCATATATGCAGCCTTATTCTGGGGTAAATACATAACCTTTCACCCATTTTAGTACTAAAAATTGCATTTGGATACTGTTTAATTTCTGTCAGTAAATGGAAAATAACACTTGAACTAGTGAAAATGCAGCAATCAAGACTAAAAACAAAAAGACTGAGTATTCAGACTAAGTGAAGAAGCAAAGTGAAGGTATTTATTTACCAACAGGTTGGTGTCTAGCAGCAACACGTTCCTGTAGGAGACCCAACTTCAAATGTCACTAACAAATACATGTGTACTCTAAAGGAAGGAGAATGTCCTGACAGGAGACCAAACTATTTACAGCTCCCCTAACGCAGGTCCTGATCCCATTCCAATCAGTCCAACTCTTTAAAGTGACCCCAGGAGCTAAAAATAAGATGGTGGGGGCTCTCACTGACCCAACTATGACAGCAGATGAACAAGGAGGCAGCCCTGCAGCATATAAAAAATATATATACAGTATTTGCATTTCGTTACTGGTTCAGCCAGTATGACTGTTCAGTTGCATGATCATTTTCCACTTCAGTGACTGTCGTATTAAAAGTACTTTACAGGGAACAGGTTACGCAAGAGAGGAAACGTCTGACACACTGAACAGGGTCCATCAGTGGATTATCTTTATAGTCATGACACAATCAGACATTTACAGAGAGATATCTGTAAGTAGACTATCACCTTCTGTAGGCAGAGGGTGTGTCCTGATAAGACGGGATATTTGTTTATTTAGAGGCCATATTAGTATATCTAAACCCACAAGTGCCTTTGTGACAAATCTGGTTTTGACACCTTTATCAGAGTTCGTCTTGGGTGGATCATGGGAAAATAGTCCTAGAAGCTGTGCCACTATCACAAAAGAAATAACTTGGGTTGGCTTAGGGCGCACAAATATGTGACCAGGTTAGTTGGCACAAGTTTGACGAGTACAAAAGCATCACTGGTATGCAGGATTGAAAACATTCTGTCACCTAAAGGAGTTTAAATTTGACAACATATAACACTGGTACAGTTCTTGTACAAATCCACAAGACATATTTGACAAGATGGACTGTCTGCTGAGCTCAGAGTCCTTCCTGAACGTAACTGGTGTTTTAAAAAAAAAATACACAAACGCCTTGTGCTTTTTCCACTTTAGCACCACCTTGAATGTTGTTGTTCCCTCAGCTACATTTTAAGCAGACACTGCGTTGAGCTTCAGCTCATGTACACCAACAGAGGAGTACACACTGAAAATAGCCCTGACCTTTTTAAATGCAGCTGAATCATGCCTCACATGAGAACGCACGCTCCACTCCACAACACTGTGGAAGATACTTTTGTAGGATTCATAGTCTATATATGCAGAAAATCTAGTTGGAGGTAGAAATACATGTTGATGTATAAGAGAATGACACGTCTGTAAATGATGAAGACTATTGAACTAACAATGTTTTCCAATAGTCACAAGGTTAAAACTCACTTGACTGTAACTCTTGTAGACAAGTCTTGAAGATCTCCGGAGTGAAAGAGCTGCGCCTCTTTTAGTCCGAGCTTCACGCACGCCTTGAGGAACACGTTCAGATTGTCCTGAGTGAAGAAGAAAGCAGGGATGAGGGCTGCCCACCTTTCACAGGCAACACATACTCACTGCACCCGTTCTCTGACAGCGAGTCTCTGACAACTACAGCTTCCAAAGTTCATGCCACCAGGGAACAGGAGCGGACAGGGAGGAGCGTGCGTGAAGCAAATAAGAAGTGACACATGGAAGAAAGGGAGAGGGGAGGGGGCAGGGGTGACGGGCTGTCTGACAGGACCTGAGTGATAAAAAGCCACCTGTGGGTTGGGGTGGGGACAAAACCAAAACAGGAAGAATGACATCAGAGCTTTGCACAAGTCCCACCTCAACCGGCAGTGCAAGTGCAGGAGTGACGAACAGCAGCAGCACACCGCCTGCTGCAGCCGCCTGCCCACACCCTGAAACTGTCCCCTCCCTCCCCGCCAAGCCCTTCACTTGAGAATACCTGTGGAATCCGAGGGGTGGTGGAGTATTTTGGACACGTCTTGCTATGAAACATGAGGTCAGGTGACAGTAACCGAAACATATTTCCCTCAAGCCGTTTGAGACAACATGGGAGTGGAAGGACAGCTTCTAAACACCTCGTCAATCATTGTGCGTCAAACATCAATCTGACACTTGTCCAGAAATGCACGTGCACAACTCTGATCGCTTGATCTATAAAACGTGCACACGTTTAGTGAATTTAAAGCCAACCACAAAAGCACCATCTCTCTCCAGCAATGTGATTTTTCCGGTTGTAATCCCAGAGTGAATATGGACTTCCCATTGGGACAGCACACATCACACATGGTTTGAACATGGGCTGGAATAATTAAGGGGTAGCTGGTTCTATATTTATAAGACGAACATGCTTATTATCAAACTGTAGGAGAGAGCTGACCTCTCAATATGGGCATCTAGCTTAGTGACACTTTAAAGCAGGGATATTCAACTGGTGGCCTGCGGGTCACTTCAATCTGGCCCACTTTATTTATTTAGGTTCTGGGTTTTAGGTTCTGTTTATTGCATTTATGATTTGATGAAATAAATTTAAAATGCAGCAAATCATTGTAAATATAATGATTTTAAATCACTGGTGTCCGGCCCCTGAGCTGCTGTCTTTCAGAAGCTGTGGCCCCCTAGCCCATCACTCCCAGTGCATTCTGATATATAAAAAAACTTTGCCTTTTTGTGCCCTTAATGGGCGGCACGGCGGAGCAGTTGGTAGAGCTGCCGCCTCAGCAAGCAGGTCGCCGGTCCAAATCCCGGCCCGGGACCTGCTTGGGTGGAGTTTGCATGTTCTCTCCGTGTATGTGTGGGTTTTCTCCGGGTACTCCAGTTTCCTCCCACAGACCAAAAACATGCATGTTAGACTGATTGGTAACTCTAAATTGTCTCTAGGTGTGAGTGAGAGAGTGAATGGTTGTCTTCATGTGTCCCTGTGATGGACTGGAGACCTGTCCAGGGTGTCCCCCTGCCTCTTACACATCGACTGCTGGATATGGGCACCAGTGACCACAACCCGAAAAGGAAGAAATGAGTAAAGATAAAGGACGAATGGACATTCTCTTAAATGGTAAAGTACATTTTTTAATACAGCGACTCCGATAATTACACACAATTTTTTTCTGGCATCCCAGTTCATCATTTGTCTTCATAACAGCTCTCACGAGTACATTTCATTGACACAAGATTTATGATGTCAGAGTACAACATGTTCACGAGACAAAAAGAAAAGCACAAATGGCTTAATTTGTCACTAATCAGCATCTTGACTGACAACACAATTACCCTGCCTTTATTTAATAAACTAAATGTTCCATCAAGATTTTAGAATTTTAACTTTCTAAAATGTACATTATTGAAACATCTAAAAGAAAAAGTGTTTAAGAAATTTTAAACAGCTAAAATACTACAAGTTTAACATATTTTATTTTCCACTAAAATATTTGTACTTGCAACATACATTCTGATAAAGTTAACACAATTAACGATTAAATAAAACAAGACCAAAATGAACGCCATTTTTTTCCTAAATAATCTGTAACGTTAACCCTTTAATGATTTTTAAATGTTATCACCTGATCACAACGTGTAAACAGACTTAGAGGAAGATCATGACTGCCTGTAATCATTCATTTTGATGTGATTTACTTCAGATCACTATGTGATAATTATATTATAGTTTCTAGATATTTCAAGATATCATTGTTCATTATTAGAAAGTTTTTCTAGAAATCTTTAATCTTATCTGGAAAACAGATTTTTTTTTTTTTTTTCTTGGGATAACCTTAACACAAGCTTTATTTTCTTGAGATGATGAGATGATTGCTGTGAAAAAACGAGTGGGTCATGAGTTGCACCCAGTTTCATTGTTCAGTATCATCATTATGATCACACAGGGGTGTCAAACTCACAAAAGGGGGACAAAATTAAAATATTTTTCAATTTAAGGGCCAATTTCAGAACCTACATTCACTCACATCAGATACCCAACATCTTTTCTAATCACAGGTTCATCAACACGAGTTTGATTGGTCTCATCTCTGTTGGGCTTTTGACATCATAATCAAATATTACTAAAAAAAATTCAAGAGATAGAAGTATTTTACATTTCACGTATCAACCTTGGGAACCAGATAAGATGTCAACGAGGGCCACATTTGGCCCCCGGGCCTCGAGTTTGACACATGACTTTATTAGACAATCTGAAACTAAACAGCCTGGATGTGTAATTTGGATGTTACATGATGCAGTATTTTCAATTTGAATCTGTCAGGATATGAGACTGCATGAAGACCAAGGAAGTGCAGGTTACAAAGTTGTGAGCGGTACAGATCAGGGTTGAGTTTTAAAATAATATTCTAAACCCAGCACATCCCAGGGGGCACCATTAAATCTACTGGTAAAAAGAAACATTATCCTACCTCAGCAAAGGTTAGGGAGGTTCACCTTACAGCAGGACAATAACTCTAAACAGAGCTGAAGCAGCACACACAGTTGGTTCAGAGGAACCAGTTAAAGATCCTGGAATGGCCCAGTTAAAGACCAGAACTGGATTTAACTGAGAATCTCTGGCTTTTTTTTTTTTTGTGTTCACAAGTACGTAGTATCAAATCCACCTGAAGGAGCTGGAGATGTTTTATCATTTTGAATGAACATATTTTTTAATTTTAATGTATTTTTTAGGTTTTAAAATAAGTCCTCACATTTAGTTTTAATTGTATTTTTTGTAGAATTATTGTCTTTTATAAACAAAAAATATCCAGGTAGTTTGGCAACTTAATTTAAAACTCAAGAGGGATGAATGCTGTAGCAAGGTAAATGCAGTCAAAAACAGTTTGATTCATTAAGAAAATCCAATCAAATGCAACATATTTCAATTGAAATAAAGATTTTTCTAGTAACTAAAAGTTGTCTTGAGTTACAAACAAAAGATCCCATCAAATCGTCAAAGACAAGATTTCAGCTGTGAGTCAACACTGAACTTCAGGTGAACAGTTCATCTAACATGTGGAGTCTAAAGAGACATTAACAGGTAATTTTGGATTATCCTGCCAAAAAAGCAGTATTGTTCAGGATGAACTCTGCAAGTTAGCATCGGATTGATCACTTTTATATCTTTGCCTTAATCCTGTCTAAATAAGTTCAGCTCAACGTGGCAGCTTTTCTGGATTTAGTGTTTTGTTTATGAAACTGATAAATTTATTGACAGTGTTTTTTAAGAGGATTTTTTCCTTCATATTTACAAAATGTGGTTCATAGACTCACTGGCTACATCAGTTAAACTCATTTAAAATAGGAGCGTTAAAATAAAAACATACACCAAAAAAATATCCTGATGCAAAACCACTAAACCATACTAAACCAAAAAACTACATTAAAAAGTAAATGCATGCCCCAGTTTACTAAATTTAATATTTATTGACATGCAGATCATTTACTACAGTGATCAAACTTCTTTTGAAAAAGATTGAAATTTAAACATGATGCATTTCAAAATTAAAATAAATTTGTATACAGACCCCAGAGACATCCAACTTTCTTCTTTTAATCATCTAATGCAGTGGTTCCCAACCCTGGTCGTGAAGAACACCATCCTGCATGTTTTGGTTGTTTTCCTGCTTTGACACACCTGGTTTGATTGAACGGGTGATTAACAGGCTTCTGCAGAACTTGAAGTAATTAAATCACTGAATCAGGTGTGTTGGAGCAGAGAAACAACTAAAACATGCAGGATGGTGTTCCTCAGGGACCAGGGTTGGGAACCCCTGCTCTAACAAACCTCTCAGGTTGGAGATGGGCATTCAGGAAACACTTCAGATTATTAACATTAGCTCTGAATGATATTTAATTGTTCAGAGAATTAAAAACCTCTCTCACATTTCGTCCTGGAGCATGCAGAGATAACACCACAGAAGGAATGTTTTGACGTGTGCTTGAACATAATCCTGCAAAATATGTTGCACCCATCCAGCATTAATCCTCCTGTGAGGACTTGAGGACCCTGACTTAATCACCTCACGCCAAGAAACAAGTCTTTTTTTTTTTTTTTGGATTTGCTCACGATGGGCACACTTTCAATGTATCCTTGCATGACCCAGACAGTAAACAGCAAGAAAGGCAGTGTTGAAAATATCAGGCCACACATTTTCAAATCCCATGACAATAAAACAGAAGGAAGTGGTATCCTTTAATAGGTGCCTCTCCCAAACGAGCCCAATAAAGAGCCTTGCAGCTCCAAGAGTCGCATCTAGTCATAACATGCACCCATATAACACAAACACAGTAACAAATGTGGCCACATGCCTGTCATTGAACAGATGATTACACAGACATTCAGATGAGTTAGGACACCCTCAGGGGCATTCAAACTGCCGCCTTCTCTCCTCCCCCTGGTGCGTCTACTCACCAAGGAGTTGGTGTATGCAGGAACGTGAAGTGCGATACCAATTACTGTGTATTTATGATGGGCAGAGGCCAACTGAGGCTGGACCTGCCCTGCACCGCTAAAAGCAGAATCGAGCTCGAGCTGGTCCAAACCCACAGCTCGCAGAGTGCTTGGCAACGGGCAGACTGTGCTGACATGAGAAAAATTTCCTTGGGCTTGAGTGAAACCAAGGAACAGTACGACGTCTGGAGCCAGTGTTGCTAAATATTCCCATCCCTCCGTCTGGATTTTGCTCAACCAGAGCTAGAAGCTGGTATCAATTTAGAGTTTAAATTGTTCCGATGACAAAAACTAAAAACACTAATAGTAGAAAATGTTTATATTTGTTAATGAGGCATGTTTGCAAAGAGCTTTCTATTCAGCAGAGATTACTCCAATACAAACTAAGCACCAACAACAGTCCTGTTGCTCTCTACCCACTGCATTTTCCTTCCTTTTCTGGATTTACTAGTACAGGAACAGCATTTTCCAGTTTATTCTAGTTTCACAACACTCACTGTAAAAACATCTCACACACCAAGACAAACCATGTGCAATTTGGTTCCTGGTGAGAAAAACAAATACGTAACATACATGGAGTCAGAGTCAGAGAGTCTTTATTGTCATTCACACCACTTGTGGTACATGTGATGAAACGAGATTATGTTCACAGGGTCCCAGTTACATCAAACAATAAAAAGAACAAAAAAAATTACTGTAAATAAATAAAAAACAACAAGATCCAAGATATGAACCAAGAAAAACAACTAAAAATACACTAAGCACTAATAGCACAAAAACATTACTTCGAACAGCAGCACGAACATGAGTCTGTATGAGCGGATGAGCACAAATGAACATGAAACAGATCAGCAGCAGGATGAAACAGATCAGCAGCAACATGAAACAGATCAGCAGCAACATGATGTGATATTTCACAGTGATTATTCTGGTTAG